>CAJQZM010040820.1:0-14256 GCA_907164665.1 Colias nastes | reverse complement strand
CGTGGGGGTCGCAGTTCAAACCTAACCTAACCTACTGAGTCGAATTTCACACTTAAACCTGTCTGTAATGGGCAAGTAAAACAATAACGAGTCAGTTCTAGCGTGGGGGTCGTAGTTCAAACCTAACCTACTGAGTCGACTTTGACACTAAAACCGGTCTGTAATGGACAAGTAAAACAATAAATTTACTTACTGACAATGTTTATTTTCAGTCGATAGTAAAGGTATAATCACGATTGTATGGAAATCAAATAAAAAGATTATGAAAATCTGGCAATAGTTTATCTGTTATACGATTATATGGGAACCAAATAAAAAGATTATGAAAATTTGGCAATAGTTTATTTGGAAAATGGTACGATGGGAAACAAAAAAAAGTATTCTGAGAATCTGGTATAATGAGATCTGGATTATGAGAATACGGGAAACAAAAAAATACTTTTTAAAAATCTGGTTTTGGTGCATCTGGAAATTGATTCATCTGGGAAATTAAAAAAGGAATTTTAAAAATTTGTCATTCATTACATCTGTCTTTTAAAAGTTCTAACAACCGTTTTCGGGGTTTTAAGATTCGGGTAATAGAAATTCGAGTTTTTAATAGGTTACCAGTAGTACGCTACACTCAGTTGAGTGGATCGATCGGGGTGAATGACCCCGCTGGCGCTCAGGTAAACATTTTGGGGAGAAATCTTGCCTCTAACGAGCCTGTGTGAATTTTGACGGTTTCGTTCCAATGTTTAGAAGTGTTTTTATCGCGGACTTTTTAAATTTTTATAAGATTGTTATGAGAGAGTTTGCTTTTATAAGTGGTGTGTAAGTATACTTTAGGAAGTGGGTGTGTTTTTTATATGGCTTTATTAATGGATTAAAAGAAATGCTTATACGGAAGTAACGTCTAAGCCTCTAAGAGCTTCAAATTAAAGAAAAATGTACCATGTACAAATAGTAAAATTAAATATTATTATGGCTTTATACATATAAGAAAATAAAGTCATAAATTCGTAATCGTTCATTATCATTTAATAGCTTAATAGTGCAAAATTTCCCTTATATTAAACACACAAACAAGAATAAAACAATAGCGTTAACCCTAGAGCTGGCAATTATATGACACATAATACAGCCATTGTTTGGTGTAAATTCCTTAGCGGAAGTCACTTCTGACCTTTTTTATTTTATTTTTACATTTAAAAATAAGCTTAATTTTTACCAAATTCATACCTGACTCAGGGCTATGACCGAGCGAATGCAAGTCCTGTTGAGATCTGCGTCGCTGTCGATACTCCGCCCGGTAGTCCGGCCACCGACCGTATTGCGCGGGCGCATTCAAGTACTCCTGCGATGAAAATCTCGATGTTCTAGATGGAGGGAACCCCACTTGCCCGTAGTACTCCTGCCTATACACCACGTCTGGGTGAATCCCACCCGGCACTATCTGACTCCCGAAATGACTTCTATGCCCCAAATATTCTGGCTTCATCTGCGGACCATCTGTCAACTCATGCCCGTGAATAGATGACGACCTCTGCGGCCCGTATTCCCGGAGACGATTGGAAAATTCCAGTCCCATCCTGTGAGGAGAATAATCCAAACCACGCGGTCCCATCTCGAAGTGACCGGTCGTTCTGCCTCTATAAAAGTTAGGTGAAAATGGATTTTTGCTGTCAGCATTCTGACGGAGGTTCACCTCCGGTTTGTCTTCAGTCTTTGCTTTCTCGCCGGCTTTATCGCTGTCGTTCTGATTCGGCTCTTTGCCCTGAACCCGTTTGTCATTATGGGCAGCGCGCGGATTAAATTCTTGCGCCTTCTCTGGCGCGAAACCCTGTGTTTGTGACATTTCTATATAGACATCAAAACGTTTGTATACACTTACAAATTGACTACACAAAGCTTATCAAAATTGAGTAAACACTAAGTTAATACACATTTAAAATGCGTTACAGAGGAAAGAAAATCACAACCGTATACTTGTGGACTGAAACGAAAAGCACATTATTATTTAATGCTGATTCACCAACACTTCACTTTACCTCGGAAAAGATCTGTCTCGGAGTGTGTTTTGTATTTTAAAAGAACAGAAAACAAACTTGACGACAGACTTTCATAAAATTTGAATACAGTGCGTTCATTCAAAAGCCACAAAGTTTATTGAGTTTAAGTAAGATGCTTAATAACATTTCTTTAAACAACAAATTGTGTTGGTGAACATTAACATATCAAACCGATTGTATAAATATACAATACAATCGATAGCTGACCCGGTAAACGTTGTTTTGCACACCCTTATCACTTAAGGGAATGAAAAATAGATTACAACCCAATCTCAAACCTACGAATATACATAATATAAAGTTTAATAAAAATCGGTCAAGCCGACTCTCAAGAGTATGGCAACGAACTCTGTGGTACAAAAATGTATTATTAAGATTAAGCAGATTGATTTTATAAATTCAAGGTTGGTTTGTTTTCCTTATGCACAACTGTAGTTCCGTTTGACGTGGTACTAGTTGAGTTGGTAGTTTTACCGATATGTTAGTTTCTCAAACTAAAACCTTGAGGACGTTGAGGCGTGCTGCAACGCGACTGAATAAAGTAGTTGCTATAAAAATATACTTTGTTTACGCAATAAGTATCCTAGTTTTTTTATTGTGTCAGAATAGACTTATGGCTTATTATAAAGTAGTCGAGCTATTTGATTTCTCCTATTGTTACAATTAACATTGCAAAAATTCCATTGAGTCGATCAAGCCGTTCCAACTGACTGACAAAATATGTTTCCAGTTATTTTATTTACATATTTAACATAGAGACTTTAAATAACTTTCAATGATGATCAAATATCTTCACTTACATATTATATTTATTACTATATAGCTATTATGTGACTTTACATAGAACAGATATTTTTGCCGACTAATCGACAGTTCTAACCGGTCAACGTTGGCTCCCTTCCAGGCTATCGCTATGTCCTAGACATCTAAACCTAGCTAGTATTAGTACTATCGCTTGACTTTTCGATAATACTTCCGTAAACGTATTTTTTAAATTATTTACTGTTTAAATAATGTTTGTAAAAAAATCAATCAGATAATGGCTAATGTCCCATGCGACTGAATTTGGAGCGAATTGAAAAGTTTTTTCTTGCATTTCTATTTTTGCGGAGTGTTTAAATAAATTTTGTTTGTTATTTAGTATTCGCGAGTGTAATTTTCAATAATGTACTGATTTAATTGTATTGGAATAGATTACAAAGTTAATTCATAATTAAAGTTTAACAGTACAAACAACTATTTTCAATATTATCAAAAATACAGTCACGTAAAGAAAGTTATTTATGCACATAATAATAGTAAAATATATTCAACATAACTTTTATAAATCCAAGTTTAATACATAATATGTAATTTAAAATTTAATAATCAAACCACTTATCAGTATTTTTTAACAAAACTATACCAGAGGACAGTAATTATATACGATATTCTTTTACTTTTGAGTACAATATAATGATACGGCGCATTAAACATTGAACAAGACTATACAGGTCCATTACTGGCTTTAAATTATAGAGGCTTTTAAGGAAAACCGTATCTCCAAGGATAATGTAGCGACAAATTAAGAAATACCTTCTTAGAGATAGCCGGAGGTAAGAATGAATCTTTAAAATTGGCAGTGTTTTTAAGAATGGCTTGTGTTGACTGAAGTATAACAAAAATCATGAAGTAAGTTTTCTTCGTTTAATTAAGTTTTAATGTAGTTAAATATAAAAATGCGGTGCTATTGCAATTTGCAAGAAATTGCTTGGAGACACAGCAAAAATCTTATGAACCTTTAAGACTAACCATAGTAGTTATATAGTATTTCTTGTTACATAAAATTGGATGATTGAATTACTATAATTAATTGAATTTAATTAAAAAAAAGTATTTATCGAGTCTCTTATCAACTCAATATGAGTTGAAAGATCAGACTAAACCATGACTAAACAAATCAAAATCAATACATACTTTAGTAATTACTAGCTTTCTGACCGCGGCTTCGCCCGCGTTTTCAAAGAAAAAGCCGCATAGTTCCCGTTCCCGTGGGATTTCCGGGATAAAACCTATCCCTTCTTATCCAAGTTACCCTCTATATGTGTGCTTAATTTCATTGTAATCGGTAGTATTTGCGTGAAAGAGTGACAAACAAACACATACACATCCATCCTCACAAACTTTCGCATTTATAATATTAGTAGGATAGGATGCCTGTAGACTATTACAACATAGGTAGTTTATCATTTGATAAGCATTGTTATCAATATTATGAGTGTCATTATCACACTGTAAACTAATTTTAATTAGCAATTGAAGATGAAAACAACTGGCGCCCGTCTCCAAACATGTTTTGTAAATAATCTTAACTCTTTGAGATCCTATGATACTCGTATTTAAAATAAAATATGATAGAATAAGTGTTTTGTTTAACTTTATAATTCTTAATAAAGTACGTAAAAACAATTACAAATTTTATTTCATTACATTTATTAAATAGGAGAAGCACTCTATGTAAAGTTCTTAACCAAAAAAGTTTTTTAAAGAACAAAAAAATGTTATAAAGCTATAATTTACCATTTTGATTAAAAACAATTATTTATTCACTAGCGACCCGCCCCGGCTTCGCACGGGTGCAATGCTGATACTAAATACACTACAGAAAAACTGTGAACGTTGTATATAAAAACATAGCGGCCCGCTCCGGCTTCGCACGGCCACGGGTATAAAATAGATAGCCGGGCGGCCGGCCGGTACCGCCGCAAACGCTACGTCCCGCAATTTTTAAATCTGTAATATCTTGGAAAATATTCACTTAAATCATACGGTGTAAAGGGCCATATAGATCTATATTAAATGAACAATGTATTCAAGGTATTTAATTGGTTAAGGATTAATGCTGTATTGGTTAAAATCGCATCGCAAATTAGCCATTATTTGTCGTAAAAAGTAAATGACAAAAAAAAGTTATTGTGGGTTATTCATAAGAGATAGACATATACCGTCGCGGACTTTTCTGTAGAACTTTTCAATGTGTATAATACTTAGTACATTATTTTGATAAAACTCGTAGGGTTCAGCCTGCGTTTGCAATGTAAGCGAAAAAAATGTAATTTTTTACGACATCACATTAGAAACCTCAAAAATAACAGTACTTCTCCACTATTTAATGGATATTATTATACATATAAACCTTCCTCTTGAATCACTCTATCTATTAAAAAAAACCGCATCAAAATCCGTTGCGTAGTTTCAAAGATTTAAGCGTACAAAGGGACATAGGGACATAGGGACAGGGAAAGCGACTTTGTTTTATACTATGTAGTGATTTATTCATCAAAACTGCATATACCAAAGGTGCATTTAATTTTTTACCTTCTCAATATTCTGAACGCGTGGAGCTGTGTCGATCGTTTAACAAGAGTTTTATAAAATATGCTAATAATATTGAAATAATTATCGACTAGAAATTTTCATCTGAATATATTTTATTTGAATTTGCATGAATTATTTAAAGAATAACTGCTTAATGAATAGATTTTAAACAATATATTGGAAATAATAGTTGTTAAAAATCATATACATTTCTTATGTAGTTGCAACATAGCATAGGTATTTTTTTTTCAGTTATAATCCACTGCTACGAGTATAAACAATATTTTTTTCTGTATTTACATCAATCCACATACATTAAAATGTGATTTAATACGACGGGAAGTGACATATATATCGTGTATAAATAATGTGCAATCAAAATATTATGTTTTACGATGGCACGCGACAGAAATACACGCGTTTATGAGCTCGAACGAACATACATAAAACACGACTTCAGATATTTTCAGTTTTCACTATTTTAACTAGTTTCCTTTTTGAATTAGGAGATACTATAACTAAAGACTTTCTATTACAGATCTTTTTTCTGTTTAAATCTGTTTGATTCTAATAAGAGATATTATATAGTTTAAGTTATAACAAGGTGTTCATAAAAAGGTATAGATTTAGTTCGTCCCTGTTTCACTATAAGATATTAGTATTTCTGCCTATGGCCTATTGGTTTGGGAATAAGGGATTTGTCTGTGTTGTGAGATCGTACACCTTGAAAATGAAAATGAATATATCTGGCTGTGTATTCTAAATATCGAGTATCGTATACTCGGATACGTGACAGTATCTTTTTGATTTTAGTACTTTGAAATAGATTCTTGTTACATAACATATGGAGCATTTAATAACTATTTTTCAATAAACTTAAAACCTTATTCGACATTTAGTGATCATTTTTGCGCGAAATGTCAATTTCACAAAAATAATACGCCTATATACTTCTTATAAAATGTACCATTTAAAAAATATATTCCCTTTATACTATTTTACATACCTTCTTTTCATTCCATTAAAATTGATATATTGATACTTGAAACATAGACCTAAAATCGATACATCCTACTTCCGATATACCTACTTCTAAACACTATGCATATTATAGATAGGCTATAATAATTGCATCACACTAAACATCAAGTGGTCGTTCATACATATTTATTGACCCGACTGCGCTCGCTTGGATCCCGTCCAAGCGTAGTGCTGTAAGCGCCATTATCGATAATTTTCTTTTACAACGTCGTTCAAAATGAATTCTGTCTATGAATACATATTGAAAATTTGCTTTAGTATTTATTTTTTTTAACTTTGCAGTTTCGTAATGTACGCCCTTATTTATATTAAATCTAAATGCAATAAATGATATGTAGCTTTTATAGAAACATTTTTTATCAACTGATCCCTTAATAGTATGTGCGATTGAAAGTTATTAATATCACATGCACATAAATATAATCAAGAAAATCGAGAACACAAAACCTACATATTAAAACCACTTTCGCAAAATAAAGAAAACAGGTCGAAAACAATACAAAACTGGGACAAGTATTGAAAAATCTCAATCACTCATTATCCACGAACAACGAAACAAAATAATAAATGACAATTGACTCAGTTTAAATTGTAAGGCCGCGATATGATTTCATCCATCCAACTAATGACGTTCCCTCCGCCGCGCCGTATCATTACGCCAATTAATAATTATACTAATTATGTCATGATATGATTCCTACTTGATGGAATGGCACTTAACTTTATTAATGAAGTGGTAATAAATCTGATGAATACACTGTAATTTCTAAAAGGTATTTTGGTAATAATTATTATATTTTATTGAGTTACACCAATATTGTAAAACTAAAATTTGTTTTAGATTTGCGTTTTTATGCCACCTACTTAATGGTGTCGTGTTAACGTTTGTACGAAGACAGCTTACAGCCCAAAATTGATAGGTACTATTTAACCTGGAAAATTTGTTTTCTGTTTTTCATTAAAATATAGAAAAAAACTAGATAATATATCACCTCATTTTAAGTGAAAATTTATCGAAATATTATTTTATTAACATAATATATCGTCGTATCGTATTATACCGATATAACGAATCCGCCTTTAAACTATTTATGTACTTACTTGTTATCATCTCACAACTGTTATATACCACTCATACACGTATTTTTCCCTTCATTCCCCGAGTTACACACAAGTAGGAACAGATAACGTAACGCTTCCTCTCGCATTGTCTAGACTTGCGTAGTTAGCTTAGTTAGCGGGTTAACGGGACTTGTGACGTCATGAGCTAATATCCAGGATAGGTTTATGGCATTGCTAGCGCTGTATGCTATCCTTATACGTTGTGTGCATAAATCATATCAAATATACCTACATGAAATAAAATATTTTTGAGGATGAGAATATAATTTTTATTTAATACTTAAATTGATTTTCAGATTTTACAGAGAATGTTTTAAGTTTACTTAACGTAACAAGTCATATTATGATAGATAATCTTTAATGAACTTTAAGATACTACGTCATATTCATAAAAATAAACCTTTTTACGCAAACATCACTAACATACCACCAAAAATACGATAAAATTATCGATAACCGCACACCCCTACACAATATCAAGAATACGCCCAACGCTAAAGGCGAAATGTTGCGATGCAGCGAAAAATATGTTCCCAAAATCAAACTCCACTATACGCCTTCAATACATTGTCACCAGTTTTATATGATTCTTCACCCTCGAAGAAAAAGGGGTGATGTGAGCATGTGTGTCTTAAATATTATGTATCTATGTGTGTTTAGCTGTTTAAAGATCAAACGTAAAACGTCAGCTACATCTTTTAGTTTTTAGTAATCTGTGCTAAATCATGTAAGCTATTGAAAGTATAGTTTTACATCAAGGTACGTCTACTCTTAATATGTACAAAATATCTATAAATAAATAAATTAAAAAAGTATTGGTGTAAGATAAAAGTAAAAGGTATTCGATTGATTACTTTGGGTTGTAAAATAGCCGTAATTTCGCTTTGGTATTCGCGAAAAAACGGTTTGATATAGTATGAGTTTATATGGATACATTTTATATTATGAATTAATCAAGAAAGGTACATAATAAACTTGTTAAGATAGGTCGTTGCGTTGTTAGCTAAGACTAATTACAATGATGAAAAATGTTGTTCCTTCTTGCAAACAATTTTATCCTTGTATCTTTTGTACTTTCTTATGTATTTTTTTATAGTTCTTCGTTAAATTGCTAATTTAATTTTTGTAATATTAACAAGAAATAACAATAACTGTAAACATGAATATTCGTAATCAATTTATATTGAAATCGAGGGTGATTATTGAACATAAAAGGAAATTATTATGAACACAAAAGCAAGTTCAAACAACGTTACGTAAACAATTGTTTTCCATTTTCCTACTTTTTATCGTTTATTCTACTTTATGTACAAACGAAAATCAAAGATAAAAATCGAGTCAGTTTTATATTACACTAGTTTGTGTTGGCTCTGAGTTCTATTTTAGGTTTAATACTGTGATATTACTTGGAATAAAGTGTTTGTTGTTTTCATTTAATTAGTTATTATTTATAGGCACTGTAACGTTCCCTGCTTGAGTTTATAATCTGAAGACGTGATAAGGCCGCCTTATAAACTTCACTCTTTTCAGCTAAGTTTAAGATAGAGCCAAATATTTTTATTCAAATGTAAAAGTTAAACTATTGTTAAGAATATCAATCCTTCATTTAACTTTTATGTTTTCTACTTAGCTTTACTTACTATGACGTATTGAAGAATAGGGGCTCCAGACATACTCCTTTAACCGCAGTGAAACTTCTCATTCCGATCGCAATGCGGGTAAAGCCGCGAGCAACAACTAGTTTTATTATAATATGAAAAGAAGAGCTATTCAACCCTTCCCATTGACCCTGTTGTGAAATAATTCAAGGTACGACTTGACCGTTGATGATGACCCGACCCTTCCCAGATTACGGCCACCAATTATTATTTTTATTGGGATTAATTTTTGTATTTTTAAATATCGTCCCTTTCGGAACAATTGGAATTATTTATGTGGACCTTTAAACTCTCCAGTGGGGTATTCTTTACTGAACATGATGTCTGCATTATGAATATTAATTGGCTGAATAATTTTCGTCTGTAAATGTCTGAATATGAAATTGAGAGATGAATCTATTACTAGCCACTCGTCCCGGCACCGTCTGACCCCGGATAAAACAACACAACACATAATATGTCCTATGGGATTCAAGAGAAATGTAACTTTCTTTTGGTGAATGAATTTTTAAAATCAGACCAGTAGTTTTTGCCCACATTACAAACATACAATTAATACTAATGTTTCCTCTTTATAATATTAGCTAATACCTACTCCTTGGCCAACAGCGCCATCTAGTATCAAATACGTTATTCAAGTGTTTTAAATGAATAAATAGATTATCCATACTCTTGTTACACCTAACGCTAAGTGGGGTCAGCACTTCACACAATGTATACAGGAATTTGGGAATTACGTGGGGAGAAATAAATCAAAGTTTGTTAGTAAATTCGAGCTAATCTGAAACTATCGATGCAATCTCAGAAAATCCTTCACTAATTGGGAGCTAAAATCTCCACTGGGTATTTGTAACTTAAAATTACGAACGTTATAAGCGTAACTTAACTAGTTTATTTAATATTGTATAACAATAATGCTTCTTAAATTTTAGTTGAATGTAACACTAGCTGTGCCTTGCGGTTTTACCCGTATTGCTCCGTGTCTTAGTATGTGAAGTCTCCTATTGGTCTTAGTGTGATGACGTAATATAGCCTATATAGCCTTCCTCGATAAATGGGCTAATTCTAACATCGAAATAATTCCTCAAATCGGATCAGTAGTTCCTGAGATTAGCGCGTTCAAACAAACAAACTCTTCAGCTTTATAATATTAGTATAGATTAGTTTTTGAATTAGTATTTCATTACTTTATACCCGTTCATTTAAAAAACAGCAAGAATATAAATTTGGGTGTAGGCAATTCATATTTCCCATTTGCTATATATTCAGATAGTGTAAGAGCTAGTTAAAATTATTTAGAAACCTCAGTTCTTACTATAGCGTGTAGCCGCGACTGTGTCTGGGTTAATCAATATTTTAAACTAACCTCGCGCCCCGGCGTCGAGCGATTCATTGATAGGAATGAAACGGGATAAAAATGTACTTATCCAAGCTATAAACCTGTTTTAAATTGGTTCAGCCGTTTTTCTTAGCAAATAAAGAATAAATCTTATTTACTTATAATATCTATGATTATAATAATATGTACCTAGAATACATTGGCTTTGAATTTCTTGTCGATTTCTCGATAAAGAAGAAGATATCTATTTTATTCAGTATTAAAAAAATAACATTTAGAGCTCATTCGAACTAAAATCAATTAACCATAACTATAAATAAGGGTAATAAGACGTAAAAAGTTTAAAGGCCTTCCTTATTTTTTATTTGTAAGTTGGTTAAAATGCAAGCTTTTGTACACATTATATTATACGTTAAAAAAACCCATCTGTCAATTTGTCCCATTTATTCACAATAGCACAACCAACAAAACCAAACAACCTGTATATCGTTTTATAGCCGTTAAACCCATGTATAAAGCTTGAAAAATAATGAAACCAGTGTCGGATGCGCTTCACCTAGGTATAAACGTCAATATTCAATTTATATTCCGTTTTTATAACCGCACTATACTATGATTGTAACCTAGATTTTTAGCGCAAACATTGTACAAACAGTGGCGTGCAACAAGAGTAACGCTTCAATATTGTCGAATCAAATTTGACTGTGAATTTAGCGCTAATAATTAATTAGGACACACTGTATTCACGGCTTCCTTATACACGTAATTGCTGGAAAACACTACACATTCCAAGGCAGATCACTAAAATTACACTAAAACACTAAATGTTGATATGTATCGTGGCGACGCGACGTGCAGCCGGCCGCGTAGTGCGCGAGCTACTGCCCCCCGCCCTAGCCGCCCTAGCCGCCCAAGCCCATCTGATATAGGTTAACGATTGCGTGATAACCAGCCTCCCGCCTCTTATTAATATATCCTTCAGATAATTATGATATTAAGACTGTCTTTAGGTAATTCAGAAATGTACACGAATGTTTACACGAAACTTGGTAATTATAGTCGTGTGTAAATTGTTGTATGATTACTTATATCGGTACGTTGACTACGGTCTCTTCTGTATAAGCTTTCTTTCATTTCCTCTTTAAATAAAATTAATTTATATTTCGTATTATAATTAATGAGCATGGTAAGAAGTTTATATTAACATCGGTTTACGTATTTGGATGTAAAATTTGTAATATTTGTTACAAACTTCTACATGTACTGTGTATTAAGTAATACAAGTTATGATTTATAAATAAAGTACAAAAGCACACTTAGATGTTTTTAGAGATCTGTAATCAACATAATATGAAATGAATGATGAATTTGAATGAAGCAACGAATTAATAAACTTAATATTATGAAGTAAATAATTTCATGTCCAGTGGAACTTAGTATTTTTTCTTTGCCACGCGTTTCATAAACTACGAGGTCTATCGCCATCTGAAAACATACCTAATACAGCTCAGAGTTTAGGCTACTGTCTGGTCGATTGTATTTGGAAGTAAAATAAGCTAGTATTAGGATTTTGACAGGCTAAAGTTTGGAACGTGACGTCAGGCCGCGGCCGACCCGTCTGAATTAGTAATAATGTCTACTCCTCTGCTCTGAGAAGCATCGATCATGTTCTATTCGAAATGTGCGAAAATTACCATAAATGTAAATGCAGTAAAGTTATATAATTTTGGAGTCAACGCGCTGTGTCAGCCATGATGTGAAGAGTGTCTATCTATCCCTCCTTTAGGTAACATTCATAATATTGCCTTCAATTTGCTATGGAATATTTTTTCTAATGTTTAAAGATACGATCAAGCATGATTTTGCATTAGTTGGGTTATATACGCGGTCAGTGATAATACATAATTAAAAAAAAAATAGTGGATTGACATATAACATGTCTATAATGTTTCAATTATCTACTTAACTGACGTATCTGTATAGATGGGATTGCCATCTGTGGATAGGTATTTATTATGAAAAAAAATGCAGATAACTCGTAAAAACGACACAACGCGGTCGCAGTAGAGGTTGCAGGAAATGAAATAAATAGTAACAGTATTAATTTACCATAAGGAATAAGGAATGATACGATGCAAAGATTAAAGACAATAGACGCGATTTCCAATACTGTCTTAAAATCATTTGTGTTCTATTCAAAAGGAATAGAGTCTATTTCACAGCATACATAACCTCTTCCACCTGTTTATACTATTAAAACCTCCGTCACAACTACTCAAGATTTACAATCGCTTTATCCTTATGTACATTTGATTGTAACCGGAATTGATCTCTAACGCGGTGTGATAAAGTTCAAAATGTAGAATTGGTACAAATCTTTAAAGTAACAATTGAAACTAGTCCTTATGTGTTAAGAAATATTGTTTGTAATGAAATAGGAATGTTTCTGTTACAAGCAGTGGTTAATAGCAAGGACGGTCACTGCGGCCACTGCTCATATCGACACGACCGCGCCTGCTTTAGGGATGTGCTATATCAATTAGATATCGATATACGTAAAATTAAATCGAATTTGTAGGTACTGGGGCATTTTGACATTTCTTTTTTAAGTTAAAATTGAAATAACAATTACTTTTTCTATAGTTTTGTCATTGTTTTTAAAATTCATATTACATATTTTAAACATTTACCTTTATGTAAGGAATTTTTGGCATTAACTATAGAGTAGTAATGAAAATCACAGTTTTTACTTGTACAATATGGCGCCTTTGTTAAGACAGAACTTTGTACAAAAGAAAAACATCAATCGCAACACGCCGCAATATTACAGACAGTAATAATACTTTTTAAGCTTTCTTTTCACTAAAATTCTACAGTTTTTCATTCATAGTAAAATATTTATTTTTTAAATATGAGAAAACCTGAAAGACTTATAAATATGAAACTTAGTACGTTGAGTATTTGATAAATCTAAATATGGTGGTGGGTAGATGAAATTACATCAATTGAGTTAAAACTTGAATTAAAATACAGCAACTTAATTTTCCACGCAAACCGCGGCTAAGTCTAAGTAAGATTTTTTTCTAAATTGCCCAAAAAATTCTTAAATATATTCCATCTTTTTGAAGTCGAGAGACAAAATTTCAACAATCACTTAAAACAATAACACTTTATCGACGTACTTCTCATCCCTTCAAGTCGAGCCGTAGCCGTCTACGCGTTATCTCTACGACCCTTCCGTAGACCCCTCTACGACTCGCTACGCTCTAAGCATAATATTTCGAATTCGTAGCACGATAAAAGGGGTTTTCTTTAATTATTTATTTGCTGCTTTATTAAACGGGTGGAGTGTAATTAAACCTGTTAGAAACTCTGCTATAGTTTCTTGCATACAGTTTTATCGGAATTTGTAAGAGACCAAGAATTTGGTACCTATTGAAATACTTTAAATAGCTCAATATTATGTATTTTTTATTACATTGTAACAACTACATTCAAAACTCATGATTTACAATAAATTCAGAATACAAACCTTTCTACTTTTCAAAATGGTGTTAATACATTAAACACAAATGCGATGAAAACGTACAATTCAAACCATTATTTATGATAATGTTCGCGATAGTTTGTAAATTATTTACATTTAATTCATCGTTGAAATTATTAATTTTTTTTTTTTTTTTTTTTT
>CAJQZM010040819.1:33731-52822 GCA_907164665.1 Colias nastes | reverse complement strand
TGTAGGTACCACGGGCAAAGCCGGGGCGGACCGCTAGTATATTATATATTCTTATGTTCGATCTCGTTAAAATTAATGTCACTGTGTAATAATTTCCTTCATTTTGACCGTTGTTTTTATTTCCAATAAAAGTTTTTAATAATTGAAACCACTGTCGATGTGTGGTTGACGTCAACGCAAAACAAACATAACATACATTTTTACCACAATATGATCTCGATTCCTTATAATGTTTATTTTATATAATATGTAGTCATATTTGTAATTTCTTATATAAATTATGAAGTTTAAAATCGTAAATATCAAATATTATGTTTGTTGATCATGTGCTGTAAATAAATAAAATTTAAATGTGATATTATAGACGTTTGGTAGTTTTCCAAATTCTTAACAGACTATGCAGTTGTGTCCTTGTTTACTTAGGTATGTATTGTATAATAATTTAAAATTATCTGGAATACCATTGTGAATATAAATGAGGTAATAATGTAGAACAGTAGTAATCTTATTATCGTGACATGATAAACAAAATGTCCTTCCATTAATATAGGCTATCTGTGTGCCAAATTATATTGAGATCGATAAGTCTTAGTAATTAATGATATGCCAAAAAAATATAATTGTGAAAGTATGTCATTTACTGAATTAATATACTAAAGCCAAACAAAAACCTCGTAGTCGTCACAGAAATTTTCAATGAATGAATTTCTATGAAACGAAAAAGAAGCGAAATTCTTAATTTTTATGGTCTAATGAATATAAAATCATATCGATTACAAGCTGATACACGCAACTTCGTGAGGTTTTAGTAGGGCAATTTTTATTCGCTTTTACAACATTTTTCATTGCTGCTCCGCTCCTAATGGTCAATGCGTGATGTTATAATATAGCGATGATTGGACTATGCAATGCAAAACGTGTATTTATTTATAACGACAATAAAACTATGATAAAAATTGATATTGATAACTCAAAATCTACTCTACAACTTATTTTGGCGCTTTTCTTTTGATTTAATTTGACATTAATCTTTTGCGGTTATCTTACTAGTATATATACGCACTCGGCACTGTGCATCAAATAATACAATGTATTTCTTTTTAAATCTGAAATATTTGTCAAAATAAATCATTAACATTTTAACTTATTAGCACGACTTTCAAAGCGTATATAATTAAATGTGACAAACAACATAACAACATCACCATAAAGTAAACATTTATAATTATTACATGTATTTGTTATTTTTAAAGCGTTCGGATAACAATGTTTATGTGAAGAATCTACACGTCGCTGATAACGACGGCCAATGCTCTCCCACCCCCTATAAGGTAACTTATGAGCAAGTACAAGCGTTGCGTATTTGTGATTGAGGAATGTTGCACTTAACAGACAAGTAATCCGGCAATATCAAGATAAATTGCAATACTTGTACCTTGTGGCAATTTTATTTGTAGGTATTTTATTCTTTTAGGCAAAATAGTATGGTCGAAAAAAGTTTATCGCGTCGAATAAAACCCTGCGTTCTCTTTGATTCTTCAAAGAGAACGCAGGGTTTTATTCGCCGCGATAAACTTTTTTCCGTTGATAAAAAAATATTTAAGGTTATTTTGCAATTAAAAAACGTTGCCGATTCTCATTTCACACAATTTACCGTTGTATGAAGTGAGAAATTTATTCTGTTAATATTTATTGAGTTTTGATATGATTGATTGATTTAATGAAATTTTAAAAATCAAGGGTGGGTTGGTATGTGGTTCTTTATATTAATTAGTCCATTGAAAAGTTACATTTGGGGTTGCGTTTTTTAGAGGACGCAATTTTATTTTTGTGATGTGTAGGGGGGGTCAGTGTGAAGCTAAAACCAAGTTTGTGGGGTCGCCACCCTTGTCCCACGACCGCCATCTTGAAAATAGCGGCTGAAATGGTTTTTACGATATATCTCTTAAACTATTTATCTCATAAAAATAATTGTTAACAATATTTGTTACAAATTAAATTCTCTACAACTTTGGTCTAGTAACTTTTTGTCGTAGAATAATAAATAAAAATTTATAACCGAAAATGTGCAGAAATTAGAGATATGTATTTATATTTTTCAATAATACTTTTTCTTATCATTTTACGAAGAAATTATATCAGACCATTTTTGTAGATTATTTTTCGAGGAACAACTTTTATATACAACATTTTTTCATTAAGTAAATAGCTAAGGTTTTACAGCACTCCGAAGTGAGTACTATTTTTCAGTACTCTTAGCTATACAGTATACGTATATTATGTGTGTACTAATAATAATTTGTCATCAGTAATTGTTTTTTTTGATATTATAATTTTTTTAATAATTAATTTTGCAATATTATTTGTACTTAATTAATTATTGACTCTTTTCCCCGTTACCCAGGAGGTAGAGTCTGGAAGCGCGTTTTTTTTACATCGAAAAGCAGGGCTGAATTAATGTTTTGCAGTGTGCTTCCATTGTTCTGGAGTCTGGGAAAAGAGCCAGTGGCCAATATACGTATAGTTAAGAGTAAAGAAAAATACTACTCACTTCAGAGCGCTGTAAAACCTTAGCTATTGTCGTAATGAAAAAATGTTGTATATAAAAGTTGTTCCTCGAAAAATAATCTACAAAAATGGTCTGATATAATTTCTTCGTAAAATGATAAAAAAAAGTTTTATTGAAAAATATAAATATCTCTAATTTCTGAACATTTTCGCTTATAACTTTTTTATTTATAATTCTACGACAAAAAGTTACTAGACCAAAGTTGTAGAGAATTTAATTTGCAACAAATATTGTTAACAATTTTTTTTATCAGATAAATAGTTTAAGAATTATATCGTAAAAACCATTTCAGCCGCTATTTTCAAGATGGCGGCCGTGGGAGAAGGGTGGTGACCCCACAAACTTGGTTTTAACCTCACACTAACCCCCCCTACACATCACAAAAATAAAATTACGTCCTCTAAAAAACACAAGGTTAGGCCTAAAAAATGTAACATTTCAATGGACTAATTAGCCTTTATCACGTCATTGATAGAATATAGAGCTTAAATATTATCAGTTTTCTAATTTGTTTCTCCAATCAATCTACTAGATTCATTATGGCCTATACCTACCCATATAATAAGATGAATTCAATTTTATTGAACCCTCTATAATAATATTCAACGTATTTAATTTTCACGCTATTATAATAACAATTTTCATTATTTACACAAATGCGTTCTACATTTTATCTACTTTGTATGTTTAACGCATTTCAAATGAATTAAAATAGTTTAATGCTATTCAGTAAATTGTATAAAATATAAATTAGGGCATGTTTACATACATAAAATTAAATGTACCTTTACCTATACTTGGTGATAATTGAAATTCCTCTCTGCTTACAAAATGAAAGTACTGACATACATACTATAATATAGTGAATGGGTATTGCGTAGTGACAGCTCCAAATCTTATTAAACTGTAATTTATCATAGATAAATTATCACTATGCAACGAAGTTTGGACCGCGATAAATACAGATATAATAAATTATGTAAAATCGAATGATACACACGCAGTTATTTGATACCTACTCGGCTTTGATTCAATGATAGATGTGTTCAATATCTTGATATAATCGTAATTAAAAAGAGACGATAATTAGTCAATAGTAAAATCGCTAATTTAAATTATATGTGTACTGAGATAGCTTATGTGTTTATATCGAAGGGCAGCTATTCTATATGTAAATAAGCAGGTACTTTTGGTGCCAGTTAGGTACACTTTTTTATGAGTAAAAAGATTTTGACAAAAGAGTAATTAGTAAAAATACATATACAGTTGACAACACTAATTATTGCAATATGTTAATCGATTGATTTTATTGAACACTGGTGAATTTGGTGAAGGTAATTTTTAGCACGTTTTCAGATTACGTCACGAGATCATGAAAGCGTGACCACTGCAAAAGGTAATTGCAGTTATATAATACTTTTTATCGATAAAACTTTTTTATTCAATTATTTACGTCCTTTGGTGACAAATTCGTATTATTTTGTATTATATTTTTATATAAGAGACTACTTTTTTGGGGGGAAATTAAAAAACAATCTCACAAATAATAAATAGGACAACACCTACGCATATAATTATACGGTTAAAGTTTTACCTTAAAATACAAAACATTAATTATTTTATTAATTGATAATTCCAACACTATGTGGTGTTACCTGGAGATATCGAAGAAGCTTCTCGAAATAGAGTAGACTCTAGAGCTAATAGCTTAATTTACAATTTAATTAGAGGTCGTGGGTTCGATTCCCACCCGGGGCAAATATTTGTGTGATGAACATAGATGTTTGCTCTGTGTCTGGGTGTTAATTATCTATATATGTATTTATTTAAAATTATATATGTATGTTTATCAGCCATCTGGTTTCCATAACACAAGCGAAAGCTTAGTATGGGATCAGATCGTGCGGTGTGTGAAAATTGTCCTGAAATATTTATTTATTTATTTATTTAATTTATTTAAATAGATTCGTGCCAAATTGACCATTAACATTATTGTAACTAATAATTTGATGATCTTGGCTTGCACGTCAGTAGAAATGTATGATTCAATTTGTCTTTATGAATACATAATGTTATTTAATACACACAATATTTCAGGTCAATGAGCGAAGCAAAACATTAAAATGTAGTATATTTATATTCTAATATAAATATATTATTAGAGCTAAATTAAGTTTGCTTAAAAAGCTGATGTGGAGTTGCTAAGTAATTGAAATTCAATAATTCATACATTATTTATGAATTGAATGCCTCAATATATTGAAGAATGCTGTAAGGCTATTGAACAACGTTATTTATTTAGATACATTTGAAATGATATTTAAGCAAACATGTCTTTAAAAAGAAGAGATTGAGTAATTATATATTATTTGTCATAATTACTCTGAACAGGCGACGTCGCCTTTCACAGCTATGTTAATAAATAATAGAAACACATTTTAATTATTTTTAAAAACTTAATTGTTCAAGCTACCTACCTATCATTAAATAATTGATTTCTCATCAGTCGTCACTAATTTATATCGAAAGGCCTTGAAAACAGTCGGTTGTCGGTAAGACCTCAATGCTTAAACATGGAATGCATATTATGTGCGTGAAATATACGGCAATTGTTTTACTAACGGTAAGTTTCTGTTCTATACCTATTACTCTATAGAGTTGGGTAAACTAAGAAACATTTGAGAAGCAAGTTTGAAAACATACAGATTTTAAAATGATAGTTGGTCTGAGTAACGATACTCGTGTAGTGAGAATAAAGTTGATCGGAACTTTGTCGCATTTTTATTAAAATAGGTTTTGTTTTACCAGTTAAAATATTATTGTATAGTTATGATTAGGTACATGAGTACTAAATTTGTTCATATAGGGTGTGTGCTGGTATCATTTAATATCATAATAAAGGTCAAGCTCCGGTTTCGATTCCGTTTTTGTTGTAGTGATAATAGTATAAGTTCTCAGTCGTCATGTTTCCGATAACAATTAAAATGTGTATTACTCAATAGTCACGAATTATTCACGTTGAGGTATTATTGCGAATGTTATTTACTATTTACTTGTAAGGACAGCAATACCGGCAGTTTTCCTGACATCTAAATTTAGCGCCCTCTGTAGGAAACTCTCTACAGATTTTGCTGTATGATAAACTAAATGTAACTCGATGTTCCGCGTTTCCAGTTGGGGAAGATGATTTCAGATGTTATTTGCTGATATTTTTACTTAATGAACTGGTAAGAAGCTAAGTACGTTTAACTCATACTATTTGTATTTTAATATATACTCATTTCACGATCACGATGACCTAATATATCTATTTAGGATATACATTCAAAAGTTTAATAGTCGATAATTATTTACCCGTAACTATATCTACGTTTAGTTTTCCACAAAATGTTATAGGGATAATATATTTTTTCAATTGCTCTACTTTAATTAAAATATTCAAAGTCAACGTGCTGTATCAAAGTTAATTATTATTTAAATTAAAAGGTGAAAGTATTAGGTACATGTTCTTTGTATACAAATGTCATCCAACATAATAATTTAAAACAACGGGAAAACTTTATAAGTAAATTCCGAGAAAATTTAAAACGTAATATTTTTGTTATTTTTATCCTTTTTAAAATCTTGAACCGTGTTTATGACCAATCATTCTTTCATCTAATGTTAAATTCTTATTTATATATTATATATTTTAAAAGATAAGATTACTAAGATAAATCATAAAAAAAGATAAGCTGCATTTACACACAATACTCTACATTATAAAACACAGGCAATGTTGGTACTTTAGTGAAACAACTATGTACCAACATTTCACCAAATAATTTCGGCACAAAATTGCAACAAAAGAAACAAATAAACAAACAAAGGATTCCAGGAAGCTGTTGTTTATTTATACGATTCCTTTAGGTCGTGAGTTCGAATTCTGCGATGCATAAAACATGTGTTGGACGCACAAGTATGATGGGAAATTTCTTTGTTAAATTTTATCGATGTAACTAACTTATTTATTTTATTATTTATGTAAGATAGTGAAGTCTCATTCCGTTTTCAGGCGTATTGCAGATATTTTAAACATTTGTTTCACTGATTTTCTTTGTCAGTTTAGGCTCTGCAGGACTGAAGTCCTGTATGAATACAACTTTTTATTTGATATCAATGAGGGAAAAATCTTTGAGTTTATACAAACCATTAGACTATTGCTCTTACATTAGGATCTACCTATTATAAATCACTAATGAGTGGAAGCTTATAAATTATTAGGTGTCTATATAGGAATGTATCGTATGTAAAGATTAGAAGACATAACTGTTAAGACTACATATTTTGTGATCGCGGAAAATATAATTTAGTAGTTTTTTTTAAATATGAAAAATGTAGAGTTCCCTCATACATGTTAAATGTCAAATAATTAATATAAATTAGCATAAGTCACAACTGATTGTTAGCTAGTGAACATTATTGTTTTAAATCTTTTAAATTGTTCTTGTGACCGTGAATAAGCAATTAAATATAGGTACATCGAGGATAAATAAAGTAAATAAAATTCCGAGTATATCGATATTCATAAACCTGTCGCGTAATGCGTATACAGTTTTCCGTGATTTAATACTTTATCGATACTTAATTTATCAAAAAAAATGTATATTTATAGAAACTTTATTGCGGCGCTTTTTAGCTAGTATTCAAGTATTTCAAACACCACATTTATAACACGATAAAATCTTTTAACCCAAGAAAAGTAATTATGTACAATAATTCAAGTACGAAAAAATGAAAGTACCACTGACCGTAATTCCTTATAACTTAAAGCATTCTCCGAATCCAACATATGCTTCACATTCACACACGTATCGTTACAAATCCCGCGCGGAATGCTAAAAGGGGACTCACCAAGCTTTCCCATCATTTCTTCGAGCGCGTGTTCCTTATCCATGTTCCCGGTTATTTTCAAAGACTCCTGTAATCACATGAACTGTCAACGTTGACGCCAGCGCTGTGCGGCGGCGGAGGTACGAATGAGCGGTATCGCGACGCGGCGCCGAGCGTGGGCGGCAAAAAGCTGCTCTTATCGCGCCGTCGACAACATAACCTAACACCACGTGTTCTGTGATAACGGAAAGTTCGAGTTGGGATACTCCGAGTTTTCCTCAAAGTGTTCTAATTTGACGTTTTCATACGATTTTGCTTAGAGACAATTGTTATTTAGCTAGTATTCGAATTAAATCGCGACTCTATCACTGATTTAAAATTGAACTAAACTAAACCATTTTAATTAAAATTAATTATAAACACAGATATATACCTACGCATGGCTTATTCAATATTTATCTAAACAAAGATTTAAATTTATTTTTTGTGATTATGAAATATGACCACTGAATATTATAAAGATGATTAATTAACGTAACACACGTTCTAAGAACAGATAAAATGTTTAATCTGAACATACATACATATATATATCAGATAATTATAAAATAAAAAACCTCACACAAGACAAACGCACCTCAAAAATTTTAACTGAAAATTTTTATACACATTTCATAGCTCCATTTTCAGTTCACGGTCAAACTACATAAAAATTATACTGTACATTATCGATGCGAGTTCTTTGTCCTTGACAACACCCGATATAAGTATTCCATGTGTATTCACTGGCCGAGCCATTTGGCTATAGCTTACTGAATTTATTCCCCAAATCTTAGTTTGTAGAGCTGCATTTTACAAGTAACTTTTTATTAAAATTTTAACTAAGAAAAAATACTTACTAATTATATTATCTATCTGTCTATCATTAACATGTACCTAACTAATCGAAGAGATTTCTCTAAACTTATAAATAAAATATATAAATATTTCTTTATTAAATTATTTATAAATATTTCTAATTAATATAAAATAATTACCAGCGGAATATTTTATGAAAAACGGGAAAACTTTTCGTAACGTCAGTTAATAATATATATTTAAATTATTAATTATTCCTTCGCTATTTGCATTCTTATTATAAAACTGATAATTACGAATTTACTTTATACTATGTAAAAGAGTTTCTGAATGTTAATTTAGAAAAGCGTATTAATATTGATAAAGTAATTAGACGAGGTCGTGACTGTTCTTGGCGCCAATGGAGTTAATACAACCGCGATGCCATAATAAAAGTTAATAGTAAATATTAATTTATACTATTTTATTTAATCTATACTAACATTATAAAGCTGAAAAGTTTGTTTGTTTGTTTGAACGCGCTAATCTCAGGAACTAATGGTCCGATTTGAAAAATTCTTTCGGTTAGGTAGTCCATTATTTTATCGAGGAAGGCTAAGACCAACAGGAGCGGAGTCACGCGGGTGAAACCGCGAAGCGCAGCTAGTATTAAAGATAAACGCATAAAAATTATTGTATTGGGAGTCGTTTACATATAAGTACACACATACAAGCATACAAATACATATTATACAGGTGAAGCTTATAAAAGTGTGTTAAAAAGGAAGCAAAAAACCCTTTCACTATAATTTGTAAATGTATCTATTTCGATTTCAACGAAAACGGCTGGGATTTTCTGAGCTTTCAAATACACATTTTATAACATCTTCTTTTTGTTACCTATCTACTATGCTAATACCACAGATTAGATACTAGTAACTATGCTTATACTAACCTACTACTAACCTAATACCTATATTTTAATGTAATATATGCCTGTTGTGTAACCTAAAGGGAAAATGTAGAGCACGATACATACACACACGGTATATGTTCAAGAGAAACCTCGGGCAATCTTATATAAAAAAAATTAAAATAAAAAAAAAAAATTAAAAAGGTAACTAAGTATATACTTTATAAATTAGAATTTTCTAATCAATTTAAAGTATCTAGTATTTTTAAAATTAATAGTCCGAAAACATTGACATATGCCTTTATCGGCAGCAAACAAAATAGCATTAAATTACATCTTTTTTCGAAGTATAATAATTAAAAAAAAACAATTTAAGAAATTGGAAATTGGAAATGAGTTAAATAAATTCAGACAGTTAACAGAGTTGGTTTATTGCGCAACGCGTCCTAGCCCGCGGTCACTGACCTCTCATTGATATGTAAGTTACTTTAATTATAGACGCGAACGTATAAAATTGTCATTAAAAAAAATTCCACTCTAAAGAGGCAAAGAGTTTCCATATCGCACACAATCAAGTGACACCTACATCCCAATCCTTATTATTTAAATTGTTATCTTAAAAGCAAATGTGTGCAAATACAGCTATTTTTATCAATCTTAATACACTATGACGTAATGCTTTTAAAACTATGATATGTTTCGTTACATATAAAGCGCGATGTTACGTAAAAATAACAGATATAAGTAGGTATGAGATATGATGACATGGATAAGCGTATTTGCACTTACAGCCTAGTAGCGGATAATTTAAAGGTTATTAATATTAACAGTTTATCTTTATAACCTTAAACTTTGTTGGAAAATCTGCGAAAGGCACACGCACTTCACAAATTCTTAAAAACCAAACTTTACTCAACCAAAAAAGGAGTGAATGTTTATTTTATTTATGCAATATTGTTATAAATATTTTACAAATGAAATTTTCCTTATTGAAGGTGTTAATAATATTTAAACTCAAATCATTTTTATTATATAACATAAATGTAATGCAAAACATTAATACTTTACTTGCATTTTCCTCGAATAAGATGACTTAACTAAAATATATCAGGGGATTCACTGGAAAGGACACTTGGAAACCGGTCCTGTCACAAAGAGTAGTTATTTTCATCTTGAGCGAGAGAATTTTTAGTGCAAACATACTTTGAAAATAGCTATGATGCTATACTGCGAATATGCTAATCGAGTCCTAATCTAGTTGGTCATGGAATCACATGCCAAATCAATGTCCGACTTAAGATTTGCGAAAGAAAATAATGACCACAATGTCGATGTAAGAAATTAATATATACAATTCTAGTATCTATGTAAAATATTGAATTTAATCATAATAAAGTTGTTGTTGAGTAGTAAGTTTCCATGAAAATATTCAATGTGTTTTTGTTTTGTGATAATTTTTTATTTGATCGTCCTCATGTTAGTTTATTTTTCGTATCATCTAAAAACATTGTTATAAAATAATTCAAAGTTGATACAGAGTTTTCGTTGGAACCTGGTGGTGTTATGAAGGCAAATAAAAGAGCTAAATGCTTTTTTAGTTCTGTTTAATTTTCCAGTTAGGCTGACATGTAATTCTTAGATATTGATGATGTTCATATAAAGGCTTGTAATTTATCGCTTTGCGAAGTCATATCTTTGCTCAAAGTACAAAGACGATCATAAATATTTATTAATACATAGACATATATGATGTTTGCTATCAGTTTACATAGCCGACAAAAACCTACTCCATGTTGCAACTTGCAGTAGGATTTAGCTTGAAGTGTTACTCAACACACAGATGCGCCAATAAATATCCTAGTAATCAAATTCTGCAAGGTTATAAACAATTCCTTTACAGAATTGGTACCATCCACGAAGATGTAACAACAGATGTTCTCGGTAAAATCGGAGCCTGGCAGTGGATGGTAACATTGTTAGCAACAGCGCTAGTGATACCAACTATGTTGAATCACTATGACGATATGTTTCTTTTGAAACCGTCTCAAGATATACTGTGTGTACCAAGCCAAGAGACTGCAAATATAAGCCTGTGTAGTTACACAATAACTAATGCTACCGTGGCGAGTTGTGATAAATGGCATGTCGAATTTATGTGGCTGATTTGGATTAAAAAGACGGTAACAATTTTATAGCAAATCTTTTGAGACTTGCTTAGGTTTATTCACATTCTTTAAATCATTTTAATGTAGCTTTCGGGTAGTATATTTAGGGCAATTTTGAAATTATGCGATTATTACCAATGTAAAGCAGGGCTGACGTCATTCTATGAATATCCCTGATATTCCTGACATGTGAAAAAAGGTTCTATAACTGTTCGTATATAAACGGCTTATCTACGTATAATATCATTTGCGCATGTTTCTAAATTCAAAAGCAAACCTTAAAAAGTATATAGCAACAGTTTAAAAGTAAAATTCGTTTAACAACTCCATCTGTTCGTCGTTTAAAAACTGAAACCACCAACCATTTTGAAACAGTATATTCACGTTACTTGTGGTTTGATATTTAATAACTAGATTCGCAACATAAATATAGGTGGGTAGTTGCATATCGTGATGAAAACCGCCAATTATTTGTTAGCATTTATGTGTTAGGTAAGTGGCAAAACGGAAGAATGACTTACATTGATAATTCATTAGTATTGTTATATCAGAACATTAAGGTCAAGACATAGCTCTATAGTTTATACACACTATTATATTCTACAATATTATTTGAAAAGGAAAAGGAATCGCAATTTTATATATTTTTTTTAATAACGCTCAAGAAAATCTTAATGAATAGGTAATTATTGATTAAAACTTACTTTGCTGACTCTATTTTTTAGGAATTAATTACCTATTACAATTTACGAATATATTATTGTATTGTAGCAATTTAAATTTATGTAAGTACAAAAAATGGTTATCTATATATATATATTATAATATTATAAAAAAGAATTATAGAAATCGGTCCACACGTTCACGCGTGATGCCGCCGGTTTCTATATATATATATATATAGAAACGTGTGGACCGATTTCTATAATTCTTTTTTATAATATTCCTTGAAGTACGAGGATGGTTCTTATGGAAAGAAAACATAAACATGTCCCACGGGCGAAGCCGGGGCGGACGGACGGCTAGTAAAATATTATAATTAAAATATAAAAGAAATTATATAGAGTCACCAAGGAGTCACCCATTACCCACTATCAATATCAATGCACATACAATTAACCTTTTCATCTTTCTATGTTGATATTTGATTGTGTGTTAATTATATCATTGCAGTGGCTTATATTCTGTGATAAGAGTATGCAGCTGTTATCAACAACGGTAATTTGCCGTTTGGGTTTGGTATTTGGGTGTATAATATTTGGAGTTGTTTCTGACAGGTAATTATTATTTATTTAGCAAATAACTAAATTATCTGTTGTTTCATGTGATTGTCTCATGTTTGATCAGAATTAAGATGAAACAATACATGTTTGAAGGTTTATTAATATATCTTATTTAATGCATTTACATGGAAAATTTTGCTACTTTCTAAATTTATTGAGAGATTAGATTTAGAGTATTTATTGATTGCATTTAAATCAAGCTCGATTATAAACTAATTATTCAGATATTGAACAACTCGTGAAAATAACGATTTGTCAAACGATCCAACTTATCTAAATTTGACAAAAGCTGAATTACCTAAAAAAGCAATAATATTTTTTCAGTTTTGGAAGAAGGATAGCCATTATAATTAGTCTAATTGCTGACCTTGTGTTCAGACTCACTTTGATCTTTTGTGACTCGGAAAGTTGGTACCGCCTCTTAATATTTTTAAAATCCATGTTCACAAGCGCTAATTATTACTTGGAATTAATTCTTGGTATGCCATTTGTATTATTATTTAGTACTTACATTTACATACGTTAAGGCATTAACCTTTTGAGATCCACTTCAGATTAAGAGACGAACAAAAAAATTGATATTCCTGCAAGAATAAAATATCATTTGAAATTGTAGTGTCATGTAAATATTTCTACTTCGACAAAATTAGTATACCTACTGTCTACCTATCTATGAATGATTCCAAATACAGATGATACTCTTTAGTTCAGTTGCCATAAATTATGAAATATTACAAATTAGATACGATTTCTTCATATTAAGTAGTTACGTATTTAGCCTTAGTGTACCTGTAGGTTTTACAGTAGTTCAGAATACTAAATTCAGTAGCGAAAATATTTAAATTTATTGCTTCAAAATTGATTACTTAATACGTTAAATATTCCATAAAGTCAAGAGGAAATTTAAAATAATTGGTTATTGAAAAAAACATACCCATATCAGCAATCTATTTATTTTTTGTATTGTTTGTGAAAAATGTTTAACAGCTTACTTTCGCCAATGTAGCCAATTAAGTAAATACAATTAAATAAAAATGCAACTACGGAAATAAAAGGTCTTTCAAGGTTCACTTACGTTTATTATAATTACTGCGTACTGCACGAGACTTGTCATGATCAATAATTATTGTGTTAGTACGTGATCTGACTGAATATTGAGTTAAATTAATCACATCAAAGATCCCATAGGAATAGTAGGTTGCTTGTTGTATGCTGTTATTGCATTATAATCGAATAGTTTAGTATTCCCATACATGTAGGCCATCCTTCTAATAAATGCTAAAGTTTTGTATGTTTGCTTGTTAGTCCTTCACGCAAAAACTGCTGAATTGATTTTCATGAAATTTGCCACACACATACAAGGTAACTTGAAAAACAAATTTTTATCCCGAAAATCCCATGTTAACGGGAATTATGCGGGTTTCCCTTTGACTACGCGGGCGAAGCTGCGAGCGAAAAGCTAGTATAGTATAACATACAAACTAGTCTCATATTTAACTTCAATATATTTTATATAATAGCCAACATTCCCTTCGACCAATTAATCTAAGATATGTGGTTAATTTACCGTGTATGTGCGTCCAATGGGGATTATTATTTACTAAATACTTAGATCATTTTATATAGTATCCAAGTGAATTAGTATCTTATGTATTTAATAGATAATTTTTATATTAATGTTTTATTTTTTAACAGTATGTGAAATCGCAAGCAACAGTTGGCGGACAAAGCTGAACCTCATAGTTTCCGCTCCACGCATTCTTGCTTCTCTCTGCGCTATTCCGTTTGCTAATGCTGCGCCCAATCTTGATACTTACAATTTCATTGCTTTTTTGCTTGGAACATTACTGCTCGTTGTATTAAGGTAAGGAGGAAAGATTAAAAAGAGTTTTTAAAATACATAACGACATTATTTATGACAAATTTGCTGGCTTGCCCTTTGTATGAGAAATATGATATTATTATCTAAAAATAAATTACTGACGGGTAATATGAGCTCAGCGTTACTATCTGCACTTCTTATTGCTAAAAAGCTCGATACAGTACCTACAAAATGTATTGTAGAGCCAATCTGTTCATCTAACAGTCTACGACGATTTGCTTTATAAAGTACAAAAATATTAAGATGAGCTTAATTAGGAATTTATTTGTATCCTAATGAGAATTAATGGAAAAAATATCCCTGCAGCCGATGGTCAATAAAATCAATTACTCGGACTCATAAGCGGCACTATCCGGCTCGAGTTAATTCGCATCGCCAACGTATTAAACCCAACAGATTTGTAGCTGATTAATTTTAAAATCGTTGTAATGATCACAGAATAATAATAATGCCAGAACAGATCAAACGGAATAAAACAGGTCAAAGTAGCAAAAATTGGGTATTTGAACTTCTAAAGTCACACTGATTGTCATAGCCTTGTAATAGTTATTTTTATAAACACTGATGATTTAACATTGTTAATTATCTATAAGCAATATTAAATAATTACGCACTGCGCAGTATTCTACGTATGTATAAATCATATTTCCTCCTATTCTATAAATTGTACAAAATAAATAAAAAAGTCTAAATAGTTTGTTTCCCGAACAAGCCGGTTTCCGAAGAGGCTTTAGCACCATAGACCACATACATACGCTGCGGCAGATTATACAGAAGACGGAGGAGTATAATCTGCCATTATGCTTGGCGTTTGTGGACTATGAAAAAGCCTTTGATTCGATCGAGACTTGGGCCGTATTGAGGTCTCTTCAGCGTTGCCGCATTGACTATCGGTATATCGAACTTCGAAGTGTTGAGAAGTTTGTATGAAAACGCCACTATGTCAGTCCGGGTTCAGGAGCATTGCACAAAGGCAATTCCTCTGCAGCGCGGGGTCCGACAAGGAGATGTAATTTCTCCGAAACTGTTTACCGCTGCTTTGGAAGATGTCTTCAAGCTCCTGGACTGGCAAGGACTTGGCATCAATGTTAATGGCGAGTACATCACTCACCTTCGATTTGCCGACGATATCGTAGTCATGGCAGAATCCCTGGAAGACCTCAATACAATGCTCGGTGGCCTCTACAGAGTTTCACAACAAGTGGGCCTTAGCATGAACATGGACAAGACGAAAATCATGTCAAATGTCCATGTTGTGCCCACTCCGGTATCCGTTGGAAACTCTATTCTCGAAGTTGTTGACGAATACGTTTACCTGGGACAAACTGTCCAATTAGGTAAGTCCAATTTCGGGAAAGAGGTCAATCGTCGAATCCGACTCGGCTGGGCAGCGTTCGGGAAACTACGCAACATCTTTTCGTCCAAAATCCCTCAGTGCCTGAAGACGAAAGTCTTCGAGCAGTGTGTGTTACCGGTGTTGACTTATGGATCTGAGACGTGGTCCCTAACCGCGGGCATGGTACACAAGCTTCGCGTCGCTCAACGAGCTATGGAACGGGCTATGCTCGGGGTTTCTTTGCGTGATCGAATCAGAAATGAGGAGATCCGCAAAAGAACTAAAGTCACCGACATAGCCCACCGTATTAGTAAGTTGAAGTGGCGCTGGGCTGGGCATATAGCCCGCAGAACCGATGGCCGTTGGGGCAAAAAGGTCCTGGAATGGCGACCACGTACAGGACGTCGCAGTGTGGGACGACCTTCAACGAGGTGGACAGACGACCTGATCAAAGTGGCGGGGAGCCGCTGGAGTCAGGCCGCTGGTGATCGGTCGTTATGGAAATCTTTGGGGGAGGCCTATGTCCTGCAGTGGACGTCCTGAAAGGCTGGAATGATGATGATGATGATGATGAAATAGTTTTGTAAAGTGGATGTGGCATAGGTATGATATTGTATTCAATGAATCCCACTTCAGGCATTTATTAATACCTATAAAAATAATAACCAAAAAACAATGGGGAGTCTTCTATAGATGAAATATCATCTATAGAAGACCAAGCTATCCTAGATAGACCAACCTATCTATCCAAGCTTGTTAGGAATCAGTTGTTTTTGCCTATAAGAATATAATAACGAATGCCTTGGGGATAACTAAATAAATATTACTATAGATGGATTCCCGAATCACCCCAATGGCTACTCTACAACAGAAAAATACCAAAGGCAGAAAATACGTTACTAAGCGCGGCAAAGAAAAATGGCGTCAAGCTTTGCAGTGAATTCAAAATAAGACCAGTAAATAACAGAGTAGGTATGTCTATGTTTACAATTATAAAAATTTTTTATAGCACAGAATCTTATTTACTCTGTGCTTTATCGCTTTCTTTGGAATATGAAGTTAGTTCGGTAATTACATCAGTCCTACGCAACATTAAACAAAGCTTAACTTATCTCAAATATTATATAATAATCAAATGACGTCGATATGTAGTGATGAATCTTCTTAGAAGTTAGATTGGTGAATTGGTAATAAGACATTCGTATTTAATAATAATAAAAGATCTATTAGAAGTTTCAAATATGAGTAGGGAAAGGAAATTTCTTTACGATTTTAGATGTTTTATTCACAAGGAGGTTTCATTCCTAAAAGCTATACTTAATTAAACTATTATTTGCAGGCTTATGACTGCCTAGAAGAGGAGTGGACGTGTTTGATGATTTTAAGCAACCATAACGTCAGAGTGTTAATATTCGTGATGCTTTTGTTCTGGGCGTTATATCATTTTCTATGGGCTCCACTGTTCATAAAACTACATTCACGGATGCATGCATATGCCCCGCTTCAACTTTTGAGCATAACTCTATTTGTAGGACTTCTAAATGTTTTTATCATGTTGAAAGTTAAAATGAGATATTTGTTGACAATAAATGTAATGGTTTTGGGAAGTTCAACCGCTCTCGTGACGTTCTTGGACCAAATCGACTTTAATGTAAGCAATATTCGGCTACAGCGGTGAAACCGTTATGCGTCTAGACTCTAGACTTTCTGCCTTCAGGCACAGATAATATAACATCTACGATATAAGGACTTTAGGCTACAGGCTGCTCATAATTTAACTGCCGCAGTTCCTAATATTTGTACATACACGATTAATAGAATATCATGTTTTTCAAAAGTTAATATTTTAATAAAGAAACCTACAATATATATATCACTGCAGAACAAATCGTGTTTTAAAGTGTAATAATAGCTACCTACTTACGCATTTCACTACACTTACCTACGCGCTTAACAACGTATTATTAATGTTATAAATTACAACTCTATAATTTATGACAATTAGCAAACCCGGTAAAACAACTGATCACTAATAAAATTGTAGGCGCCAACTTTAATAAGAGCCAAATGATTAAATACAGTAATTTGCTACAACTTTCACACAGGCGTTTGCGTTTATAAATAACTTGTCATTTGGTCTAACATGAGGTATAAAACACGAACATTAGCGAGGCATTAACTCGCAACTAGTACCAGTTTATTACCTTCTCGAGAATGCAGTTAGACATAGCAATATGCGTTCTCTCTATTTTTAACTAGAGCTTGTTGCGACACTATTTATGTCTGACTACAACTATACGCAAGCAACCAACTAAAATTCTTATGGTAACAGACTATTTTACAGAAAGTAGAAAAGTTTTCTATATTATGTATCGAAAAATTAGCGAATTCATTAGAATATGACTAATTGTATATATCTACATATTATATACAATATAGGTAAGGTATACCTACGTATACCTAACAATTTTATTTAATCTATATCTAGGCTAAATCATGTTTATCATTCGACGCATGCGCAATATAAACTTGGCTAGAATAAAATACTTAATTGAAATAAAAAGTAGTTCTTCAATCTGCAATAAAAATCCCTTATTTCATTAAGGATATTCTAAATACTTATATGATCATTACGAATTACGATCGTTTTTCAATACAGGCAAGAGCATGATCAGTGATCTTTCTTATAACCTGCAGCTAGACCGCGAATATTTTTTTCATCTACACCAGAAATTTATTAAGTATATAGTTAATTAAGTATAATACATAATATAAGTAATCATAGAGAATATTGATTTATAAGTAATAATATGTAATTTTTGATATGTATTTCAGACTACCATATCTGATCTTCTAACTTCAATCGGACTCGCATCAGGGCTAATAAGTTATGCATTATTATTGAACATCACACCACGGCTCTTCGCTGTCAACATCAGGGCTATATTGGTCGGCTGCTGCCACGCGGCTGGCCATCTAGGAACAATCACTTGTTACCTTATAACATCTTTACGAGCTATCAATGACTCAACCATGATCATAACAGTCCTTGTAGTGACGGTGTTGCTAGTTGCCCAGTGTTTTGTTTTACCTGATGTGGATGGTAGAGAGTTGCCTGATACGATCAAGGACATGGACTATTTTTCAGAGTAATTATGCGCTGTATTAACCATGTGTTCTTCACCTATATATATTGTAAGATCGTAGTAAGGCGACAAAAAGCATATTAACATA
>CAJQZM010040819.1:0-28731 GCA_907164665.1 Colias nastes | reverse complement strand
TATATATTGTAAGATCGTAGTAAGGCGACAAAAAGCATATTAACATATTTTGTAGCACAAGACTGCATAGATTTTTAGTTTTACATATGCTATGCCACTGTTTTGATATTTTTTTTAATATTATATGCTTTTTAAAAGCGATTAGTTACACTAATAAATGTCAAGTTTATCTAATTTAAATTATTTACGATTCGGAAGCAATTAACTTGTTGGCGCATAAATAATTTCGCACATTATCGTAAATGTCATGGTCCTCATTCCAAAGTGAATTAAATATTTATGGAGAAAAATTTCTCCTTAAAATCAATTATAACATACTTTCATAGTATACACCTATTTCAAAGGCATGGACTTTTTTTTATCTCTTCATGAAGCAGTTTAGAAGATTACAATCTCAAATTTATAATTGGTTTCCGGTACTCAAAATAAAAAAAATATAGGACTTCGGTAGATAATTCCTTTCCTACCTACCTAACTTATCAGTTTTAGTATTCAATATTTTGGTTATTCCTTACATGAAACCTTACTTTTAGGTTATCGAAACCGTTACGATGGGCAACTCAAAAAACAAATTCTCCGTCGCACGAAGAGATAGAAATGAGAGTATATTCGTTCAGCAGTGGAGCAAATAATATAACTAGAGATGCCTCTGAAGAAACCGTACCAGCTCAGCACATTGGTTTTATAAGATTGTGGTACAGATTTATTTCTTTTGTAAGGCAAATCCGGAGAAAAAGACACATTAAATCTTGAAATAAAAACGTGTTTTATTTTATTAACTTTTTACCACTTTTTATTCGTAGCATTCCGTAGGTAGATAAACCATAGATATTTTCAATATTTTCTTATTCTATTTTTTTATTAAAATAAAGAGTACCTAGATACTTTATCTAAAGTCAATGTTTTTAAAATACACACTTTAACAAAACACATACATATAAATTTATATATCATAGCATATAAAGATTGATATTTATCGTAAACCTTCTTAATGGGAAATGAAAACTGAAATAAAAATTCTAAAGTCTTACGGGTAAATATTTATTCTGGTCTAGTTTTATCTATTGACTTTCGTCTGATGTTCCACATGGTTTGTAATACAATAATACATTATTAACTCAATTACAAAGGGTCATAAATTACAATATGCATAAGTATTTCAATTTTGTTAAGATCATTTACTATCAAAATATTGAATAAAATTCGAGACAAGCGTGTACTATCTAAATCAACTAAGAACAGGAACGTCAATGATCTTTATTTGGTAGGTAAATGCCCTTTTATTTTGTAATCTAAGGTTTCCGCCAGGTAAGGTTTAAGCCATTTGAAAATATGACTTTTTGCTTATCAGTAAAGTTATTTTATTTTGGCTGATTCTTAAATAAATTTAAATACCAACGTTATTGCTTAACATATTGGCACTATGTCAATCCTATTCTTAGTTGAATTCCATACTAGATAATATGTACTTAGTATATGTACGTAATGGTTCTTAAAACTTAATTATGCCCTTTTTTATCAAATGTCGTCAATTCGTCGCGCAAGGTAATTAAATATGCAAAATTGACCTTGATAAATAAACTGTAAAAGCTATATTCGTTTCTAGTATTATGCATATATTAATTAATAATAAAATAAGCAACAAGACAATAAATTTTTAAATGTTTAACATTCTTAAAATTTTATTCGGATGTATAAGTACGATTGCATTATGTATTTTGTATGTAATTTAAGCTATGTGCTTTTTTCAAGTCAATCTCTAAAGCAACATTTAAAATATCCGGATTTATATACTTTACTGTTTACAAATGAAATAAAATTCAAAATTCATATCTTAACAAATATTGTACCTATGGATATTCGTGGCATATTAATTTTATCAAATAATTTAACAACATAATATATTTGACAACATTGCCACATAATGTTACATGTTAAATAAAAAAAAAATAGTTTTATAAATCTTCATAATCATGTACGTTACAAAACTTTTGTATATTTAAAATGCAAATGATATTATAATATTATGGTCTAAGATCCAATTATAGGTCGACCTTCACCGGCGTGATAATAGAATGAGACCAATTTTATAATAAATTTAGTGTATTTAAAAATGTATTAAAAATAGGTTTACTGGGAAAATCCTGGACAGGATATTTTTTAATTAATTATTAAAAAATCTTTTATTTCCATTTTTTATTAATTGCAGTTTCGAGATAATAAAACAATTTTGTAATAAAACAGCGCTGACATAATTTTTTTTTCATCATCCTATCAAGTGAAAGTAACTGGTACCGACATACCTGTTTATACCTGCCAACCTAGCCGTTTGTCCCGGTAAATATTAGAAAACGACTATGACTGCACATTCTGTAGGTTTCATACTTTAAGTCTATTATAATTTTTTTTATTATCTAGATACTGCAATTAATTAAAAAAAAATGTTTTTTTTTAATTCATTAAAAATGTCCTGTCCAGGATTTTCCCAGTCAACCCATTTTTAATACATTTTTTAATAGACTAAATTTATTATAAAATTGGTCTCATTCTATTATCACGCCGGTGAAGGTCGACTTATGTTCGGATCTTCTACCATTATATTATACGATAAATTATAAGTATATAAAATTACATTGCACTGCAAAGGACAGAGACGAGATTTTGTGCAATTTTAGGATAAAGTATAGTATATATATCTAACATAATATAATAACTAAATAGAATAACTTAACATTAAATAATTAAATATCTAAATTAGGAACTTTAAAGGTAACAATACATTCACAATACAAACATTCAGATTAAATGCGTCAAAACACATAATATTAAAAGTATAAAAATGCAAATTAAATGTATTTTAAAATTGTACTTAAAATTAACAAATAATATAATGTTAAAATAAACGAATAAAATAAGTCAAAATCAAAAGGAATCAACATTTAGTTTATTGCATGTAATAAAAAAAATATGGACGTAGGTACATCACCTTATGTCAAATATTAGTAAAATTTTCCCGCCAGCTCATTATGTCAAATATTTTTTTTACTGTCATTTAAAAAGTTGGGCGAGTGATTTTTAGGAAAAATACCAATTTACATAATATAAATATTCTATAGCAATCAATAATAGGATAAGGTAGAAACCATTCGAGTTACAATAACTTATAGGTAATTTACAGATTATGGAACTAAAATTAGTTTTATCTTTGATTCCATAAGCTGAGCTTAGAATTAGTGTGTATAAGAAAAATATACCTTAGAATAAAAATAAATGAATGTTTTATAAATATAGATACATCTACAATAATTTATATAGCACCAAACATTCACACCCAAAAAGAACTGAGAAATAATTTTTTGGGGAAAAATATAGTATTTCATCATGCAGTATACCTTTCAGAAAATACACATTTATACTGTAACAAAACATCTTGAACTCGTAAATATGAATACAGAGTAGTACGAAGACAATATTCATTCTTAGAAATAAATGTCATTTGAAATAGGTATGTTTATAGTAGGTAATTATTATCAACTCCATAATATGATATGTATACAAATTCTACCTATGGGATGTTGATGTTTTAAAATCTTTTTTTAAACTTTTTTCTAACTCGGTTTTCAACCATTTATAGCCTAATCTTCACTAACACGGTGAAACTATAACAATTAGGAACATATATGGCAAATTAACATAATTTGAGTAGGAAAATATGTATTAGTCAGTTCTTTAAAGAAACGAATCTTCAATGGCGGCGCTTATCATTCCCTCTCGCTCACACACGGCCGTACGGTATGCAAAAAAAAAGGGAAAAATAAAATCACTAAAATGTATTTGATTTTCCCTATAATAGTTTTTATCATAAATTTACAATGACAATTATGCATTTGCGAAAGTAAATAATGTTTTATTGGAATTTGACAAAATATGTTCTTTGGGAAAAGTTGTTCAGTTTTATGGGCTTATTACAAGTATTATGGGGATTTTATTACATTCTGTATATGTAAATATGATAATTCATATAAATACACAAATACAATAACAAAAAAGTTTGTCATCAAACAATTTGAAATAATTAATAAAATAATTATCAATTTACGTTATTTTTATTTTCTTTTTTGCTGATCCTACCATCTGTCAAAGTCAGCTTTGGCCGCCATTGAAGATTCGTTTCTTTATTGAACTGACTAATATCATCACGATTTTTTTAGTGGTAAAACACTATCTATTTGGTTATAGTTCGGCTGTGAACTGATTATAATTAGAAAAACCTTTGGCCAAAAAATATAGTGACGTTATTAAAGAAATTTTTCGCTTCTATAAACTAAAAAAAATATATAATACAAGTGTAATATTCGAGTTAAACAATTTGGTTTTTACAAATCCATGAAGTTCACAGCCGACTCATATTAATTCTCTATATAAACGAAACAGATAACTAATTTGATAAGTTCTAGTGTAGAGAGTAAAATAGAGATTCACTTAAAATTAAACGTAAACTGCAAGATAGGCACTTGAATTGACAGATTTTCTTACAGTGTTATAATGTGGTCTGTTGAGAGACGCCATTTTGACGCAGCAACGGAGATGGCGGCTTTTCTGAAAACATAATTTGTAAATTTAAATAAAAAACGAACACCGTTGAGCAATTTTAAGAAAAAAAAAAATACACCGTTTCAGTCTGTGGTCAACCGCATGTAATTATGAATAGATACTGTTATTTAGATGTGTATCTAAATTTTTTTATGATTAAAAAAGAACTTTCTTAAAATGGAAGATCTTTATCATGTTAGCGAAATAATTATAGTTTTGTAGTCTAATTTAATGGTACAGTTTATTGCATATATACGCTACGATAGTCAGAGGATTTATAGGGTTTGTTCAAATACTAAAGGTAATAAGAAGATATAAAAAATATATTGTACTGGTTCTGCGGTAGCAGTCATTTGATTAGTTATACTTAGTATGAAATTCAATTAGCTATGCACAGTACGATAAAACAAACTATCGCCTATCACAGAAACATTGAGATGTGTTTTTTCAAATACCAATGTTTATTTAAAGGTCTTGTAAAATGAACTCACCAATATCTTGTGTACTAGAAAGGTGTCCATTTGTGCTAGCCCCTTTTCTTTCATCCTTTCGACATCGAATAGCGAACATAAGTGAAGCACCAATTATAGGAGATATTCCCGCCAACACGAAGGGTAATGTATACGATTGATGGAACTCGTAGAGATTAGCTGCTAACGGGGGACCAATGGACAAAGGTGTCGCTGACAATCCTAACATACACCCTATAGCTTGAGCGGCATAAGCACTCCCACAAAATTCAAATGCTATCGGACCTATCAAAGCTATAAATGCACCATCGAATATACCCATACCTAAACATATCGCAATGAACAGTTCGAATGATTTAACGAAAGGCAAAATTATCGTCAACGTCCCAATGACATAAAAAGATATCTGTTGCAACAGGATCCTATCAATGCCCTTTCTATCAGCTAAAATACCAAACATTAGCCTTCCCAGACCAGATGTAGCACCGATGCATTGAAGGGGTAACGTAACATTAACATTTGTAAAGGTTTTTTCAATAAACTTTTGAATATGAATATAAGGAACGAAATATCCGAACAAAGCGACCGGCATAGATAGGGCCCACAGTCGGTATTTCCTATTCTTCCATATCTGAACATTTACTATGGTCTTTATGAGGGCTTTGAAAGTATTATTCTCACGTGAGGGCTTTTCTATTACAACAAGCGGGATCGGTTTGAATAGTAAACCGCATAGAGCAATTCCGAACGTGAATACAGCTAAGAGCCTGAACATCCATGGAAGGCCGTAGTTCTCGATCATATGTTTCATTAGCGACGGCATGATGACAGTGAAAATAGAACTGCCTATAGTGACGAAGCCGTTGACGCGTCCCAAGTATCTCTTGAAGTAATGTCCGAGTATGGCCAAGGAAGGAGTATACGCGAGGGACGCGCCCAACCCGTACATAATCCCATAGGTGAAGTAAAGGGCATCTACGTGGTCAACGACAAAGGACGTAAGGAGCAAACTTCCTGTAGCAATGGAGCCTCCCAGGACAGCAGTCAGTCGCAGCCCCAGGAGACCAGTGAGAACGCCCGACAGTGGCGACAGTAGGAACGTTGTGCCCATTGTCAAAGCTCCAACCAAGGCTGAAATGAAAGAAAACAATACATGAATCATTTGTATGCCACTTATGTATCACATACGTAACACTTCAATGAATGGATAATTGGATAATATAAGGTTTTAATTAATTAAATGAATCATAACTCTATGAATACAACACCCCAATTTATAGTTGTAGTGCTTTTGTAATCATATTAATCATGTCAAATTCATAGATACAATAAAATATAATAAAGAAGTAGTTAATAAACTGTATTATAATATCATTCATCATTCAATCATATCCATAAAGTGACAGAGTTAGCGAAAACCACGACCGTGAGACAAACATTCATTGTAATTGTTGAACAGAAGTTTAAGATAATACTGAAAATATTCAACCTTCACAACACACTTATGTAACTATTGAGATTGATTAATATTGACATACATCTGTATTCAGCGGTGAATATTGAAAGCACATAAGTAGAAAACCGTTTTTCTACTCATGTGTTGAAAGCAAGCTCTATCGTATTTATCGTTATTAACTACGTATTTAAGTTTTGTTATATCTTTTGATCTTTATTATCCAAACAGACAGAATCAATTAAGGATATTTGATCTCTATCAGTTCTTACTTATTGCAGTAGGGTAATTGTGAAATCATTCGTTAAATTGTTATTTGCATTTATACTAAAATAACAGTTATAAATAAATAAAAGCGACGAAACGACCCACTTCATAAAATTTCTCCAAAATTGTAGTTATTCAAATTCACTTACTTTATCAAAATGTACTAAGCTATTTATCGAAATGATTTCATCTTCTTGATCTATGAACATTTCGACATTTCCTAAAATTTCTTTGAAGTGCAGTCTCATATCAGAGATTAAACTATCCAAGCTGTCAAACGGACACGGTAATAGAGCTGATTGGCGAAATCGTAACAAGGAAACCGTTATCTTCTCTATACAAGCTTTTTCTACGAACCAATTGGGTTAATGCCTTGAAACCCATTTCTTAATAGGAAGCACTTAATTTGTCTCTTATCTCTTCGTTGTCTAAATATACACCTACATTCACTCCTACGTCTCGGAGACATTGGAATATAATGTGCCTTTATTCTTTTGTTCGTTTCTTCGTATTTCTTCGTTTAGAGATGCGATGTTATTTTATGAAGTGTTTAAACGTTCTAAAAAAGTAATTAGATCCATTTAAACATAAAACGTTAATTTAGTTTTTTTTATACTTTTATATATATTTATTTTAAACTCTGCAGAGTCTATGGCTCTAAGTCAGGATTTTTTTTTATACGCTGTATGTGAATTTACACTATCCCACGGTATAATTTATCTTCGCCAAATCTGTAACATGGTCCGATAAGAAACACCAAGATGAATACAGGAGTAATCTCGGTCGGCCTGATTAGATTATGATACATTGTATGCCACTTGTCAACTTTATCTTTGTCAAGTTAATATCAACTTGCGACCTACAAACATGGGTTAAAACATGTGAAGGTTCTCTTTATCAGTAACCTTACGATAATTGGTAGCTTTTGTTCTTTCATTATCTCAGTCATGTGCTTTTAAAACAAATACATTAATTAACTTTTACGTTTTTCTTATTCTAATGAGTAATGATAATCCGTTTTTACTTTACGGTGATATGTTTTATGGATTAAAAAAAAAACTAAGTGATTTAGAATTCTGACATTTTAATTAATTAGGCTTTCAAGAAATTCGTTCGTGTAAAAAATATGTTTATTCATTTGTATTATTTTCGTGTAATTGCTATTAAATTCATTCACAACTCGCTAAATAGTGTCTTTTCGAGGCTGATAAATTAACGCTTATTACGATATCGGAAGTAAATTTTGTCATAGGCATTGACGAATACTTAACAAAAACTCTACTACTAAAAATCTATATTCGTAGCAAAAACTATATATCCATACGAACTATGAATCTAGTATAAAAATATAAATTAGTGTAGTGTAGTAGCAGATAATATAATTTAGGCAACGTTAATCAAAGCGGGAATAATTTAGCCAATATACAGGGTCATACTCGTACATTGCTTTATTAAATACTAGCATTCCGCAAGCGGCTTCGCCCGCGTAGTCAAAGAATTACCCGCATAGTTCCTGTTCCCGTGGGATTTCCGGGATAAAGCCTATCTTATGTCCTTCTCAGGTCTCAAACTATCTCTGTACCAAATTTGAAGTAAATCCACGCAGTACTTTCTGAGTTTCGCCCGTACATACATACAGAGAAAAATTCTAAAAACTATATTTTTAGTTTCGATGTCGATTGTAGATCACGATTCACGACCCAATCATCTTTTAAAAAAATATTCAAAGTAAACTTTTGACTTTCCTACGATTTTATTATATACGTATAGATTAGTGCAGAGTCTGCAGACGCAAGCGCATGTTACAAAAACAACAACATATCGAGAAACAATATGTATTTATATAAAAAAAGCAGATTTAGCACATGAATGACACTCGATACATAGGTAAACGTAGCGTACGCGTGTCAATTGCGAGCATGACCATAGTATAAAGAAGGAAGTAGGCCAAATCCCGTCGTTTAGGAGCGCTCGGTACCTAAACTTGGAAGGCGCATGGTTGTCACTTGTCACATTGATATTTTAAATAATTGTGTAAACCAACACCGACCGCTCACAGCAATGAATGAAGGAACCGAGCGGCCGCGGCGTTGTGTGCGTGCGTACATACAAACGGCGCGATGTAGCTTTATTCGAAGATAACTCACTTTTCTCTTTATACTATGGCATGAGCACGGTGAATTATCTTGATGCAATCAGCGCCGCCGCGTCGCCTATGGCGTCTGGCTTTCAATATTCCCCTATTGTTGACGCCACGTGATCGCACAGATACAATATGATTTGGTAACAAAATGATAAAAATCTTATATAATAAAAATGAATCGCTTATGTTGGTAAGCGCAAAACTCGAGAACGGCTGAACCGATTTCCTTAATTATTTTTTTATAATATTCCTTGAAGTAGGTACGAGGATAGTTCTTAGGGAGAGAAATCATATACCACGGGCGAAGCCAGGGCAGACCGCTAGTTTAAAATAAAAATTGATGTTGCGCACACATTCTGTTGCTAATGTAGAACTCTATTATGCGTATTTGCGGACATATGCTGCGACATTTTTTTAAATACATATATGTATACACTATACATATACTTATATATGCGTCAATAAACGCTTAGATACTAGAACAATGTTTATCAAACATAATTATTTAAAAAACACGCCTCCAATTAGCCAGACAGACCAATTTATAATGGGACCTGACGGGAGGCACCAGCTTTTATTACAAAAAACAATATTCAATTGAGAACCTCCTTCTTTTTGAAGTTAGTTGAAAACTTATCATTCTAAATTCTAATTATTGAATTGAACCTAAGACCAGGGGGTATAAAGAATGTAATAAATAAAATTAAAAAAAAATAACAAACTCGCTGCAATCAGATAAACTCCAGAAATTATATTGGTAGTTTTCCAATTACAGCACTAGAGCGCATTATGCGGCATAATGCTTAACGTTGAATGTTTCAACGACAGCAACGCTTCGCACAATCGAGCACTCTTTAAAAGTAATGCGCGTGATGCGTGCAATCGATGCCAACTCAGTGACAGAATTTTAATTTTTCCCCTTTAAATTCGGCATTGTGCGCCACTGAGTCGCATTATGCTCTATTATGCTCTGTAATTGGAAAACGACGTGTATTGCCACTGATATTTCCTAAATGTACAAAGTTTGAATTAAAGTTCTCCGTTTAAAATGGGTCAAATTAGAGTCGAAAGGAGGTTACATACAAACATACAGGAAATACAAAAAAAATAGCTTTTTGCCCACAACCCATTTCCTGATAATAGGGTGTATTAATTTGCCTATCTGTTAATAGATCCTGTTAATGGTCCAGTCTAGCAGGAAAAATCACACACATTTACTTTTAACGAATTTATATTATTTGCCTATATAGGATTTGCCATCTGCGTCGCATACATAATTATTTAATATTTTGTGGAGTTAAATAATAACTAGACAAATATTTTTTCAGCAGGATGATACTGTAATCAAGTCACGCGCTACAATTTAAGTGTGCAATTTAATTATTTTTTGTTTAATTATTATCAAAGTCATCATACGATGATTACACCAAACAATTATCTCAAGTGAAAACCGTTAAGAGGAAAAAAATATACAATTTTAACAATTCCTTGAAAAGTATGATCTATAAATACCTACATCTACTTTTAAACATAGGTAGGTATGTCGGTTATAGAGAAGTAAGTACTATATTATTATACCGTAAGCTAAGTAGGTATTAACTATTAACATTATGTAAAATTACCTACCTCCCTACATCACCTGCTTTAAATGACCTGCTTTCTCGTAGTAACCAAATAGAACAATACATTCGTCAAAATAACTGTGAAATCCAGTGCGTACCTGAACACAAAAATGAAAATTTGATGCAAATTATAATGGATCTCAGCAAAAGAGTAGGATATGAGTTAAATGAGAAGGAAGTTCTGAACTGCACCCGTACTGCGAAAAAGGATAGAACCAATACTCGCCCACGTTCCATAGTGATACAATTCGTGTCCTCCAGACTACGCGATCACCTCCTTGCTGCAGTGGCCACGCACAACAAAAAACATCCCCAGAATAAGCTAAACAGCTCTGACCTGAATATTCCTGGGAAACCTACTCCTATATACATTAGCGAACACCTATCTCCAGCCAATAAAATTCTACACGCTGCAACGAGGATCAAAGCGAAAAATCTAGGCTATAGATTCGTATGGGTACGTAATGGGCGGATATTTTTACGAAAAAATGAAGAGTCTGGTTATATATTGGTCACCTCAAAACAGGTATTAGATAAGTTAGAATAAATCCACGTCAATATAGAGCAAGTTATTGGTAATAATCACAAATAAAATTCGGGTCTCTCAAAATTTACTACCAGAACACACGCGGTTTAAAAAGCAAAACAAATGAAATTTACAAGCAAATTGTTTGTAACGACTACGACTTGATCATACTAACGGAAACATGGCTAAACAGTGGTATTACCAGTAGCGAGCTCTTTGACGACAAATATATTGTGTACAGAAGGGATAGAAGTGACACTTGTTGCTCGCATAAAAAAGACGGTGGAGGGGTATTAATAGCTGTATCAATAAACATAATATCGAAACGTTACTCACACTGGGAATCACAACTAGAAGACTTATGGGTCGTTATCAATGTAAACGAATCTAATAATGTATCTTATAAAATTGCCATCTGTGTCGTATACTTGCCCCCACCTGTCAACCCCCAAATGTTGGATCTATTTATTGATAAATGTAATAAAGTGCGCGAGATTAATGGAAATATATGTATCTTAGGGGATTTTAACCTTGGTGCTATTGACTGGAGTTTGTTGGGTTCAAATGATGCTGTATTCCCTAAAATATGTCAAACACTCATTGATTTTATCAATACTAATGGTTTTAAACAACACAATCATATTGTAAATAAATTTAATAGAACTCTTGATCTGGTTATTAGTGACTTGCCTTTTTGCTCGGTATATCAGGCTCATAACACCCTGAGTGTCTTGGATGCTCATCATCCAGCCCTCGATATTGACATTTCCCTGGCCGTTGAACAAAAGCTACCTTACAATAAATCCAATGTTAAATTCAACTTTTATAAAGCCGACTACACAATGATATGCCAAGAACTATCTCAATATAACTGGAATATTTTTAATGAATATGATGACGTGAACTTGATGCTAGATATGTTTTACGAGAAAATCTTTGCAGTTATCCACAAATATGTGCCCAGGATTAACACTAAAAAGAATCGATATCCGCCATGGTTTAGTAATAAACTTATTAGACTGTTAAAAGAGAAACTTAACAAAAGACGCCGCTATAAAAAATATAAAAACCCCCTAGACGCATATGAATTGGATCTCCTAAGTGCACGGTGTACACGTGTGGCTACGGAATGTTATAATAAATACATTAATTCTTTGGAAACACAAATAAATGAAAACCCTAGATATTTTTGGTCTTATATTAAGGCTAAGCGCGGAGGCACTAGCAGCTATCCTAGCTCAATTTCCCACGGAGATTTCAGTACCTCAGACGGCTATCAAATTTGTGAGCTCTTCTCAACATTTTTCCAATCTATATACACAACATCTTCTCACACAGATCTAAATGATAATAATTTTTATAATAATAACAGCCTTATTCTAAATCTTCCGATCATAGAACATAATATGCTTCTAAAGAAACTCAGATCTGTTAACATACACAAAGGAAGCGGCTCAGATAATATTGCTCCGTATTTTGTTGCTTCCTGTGCTGAATTTTTAGTTAAACCACTTTTGATTATTTATAATACATCGCTTCGCACAGGAATATTTCCCAAGCGATGGAAAATGTCTAAAGTGGTACCAATACACAAATCGGATGACGTCAATCTTGTAAAAAACTATAGGCCCATTTCACTTCTTCCAATCTTTGCCAAGATTTTTGAATCTCTTATATGTCCTCATCTCAATGAACACTTTAAAAAATTTATGACTTGTAGGCAGCATGGATTCGTCCAAGGTAGATCCACCGTAACAAATCTAGTTGATTTCAACGAAGATATAGCTGAGGCCCTCGACTCCAATAAGCAGATTGACGCCATCTACACCGACCTGAGTAAAGCATTTGATCGCGTTTCTCATCATATTCTACTCAGTAAACTGAATGGATATGGAGTATCTCATGCTTTCCTCAAATGGTTTGAGTCATACCTTAGTGACCGTACATTTTTTGTAGTTCTCAATGGCTACAGCTCGTTGCCTCGCTATATCACGTCAGGTGTACCTCAGGGATCCCACTTAAGTCCAATCCTCTTTAATGTGTTCATTAACGATGCACCCTCATGCTTCAAATACTCAAACAGCTTTATGTATGCCGATGACATTAAGTTCAGTAGAGTGATTGAAAATATTGAAGATGCGTTTAAATTACAAACCGACCTAAATAGTTTTGTTGGTTGGTGCCAACAAAACGATATGGAGATCAACGCAAGTAAATGCCACTTCATAAGGTTTACTAGGAAATTAAAATCAATAAATTACAACTATAGTATAGGGGACCACAAAATTCTAGAAAAAAAGTTAGTCCGTGATTTGGGTGTACTTATAGATAGCAAACTAACATACATACAACACATAGATAACATTACTACTCGCGCTTCTAAAATGCTGGGCTTTATTATGAGAAATTCTAAAGGATTTAAAAACTATAAAACTAAAGTCACATTGTATAACAGCCTCGTGCGCAGTATACTAGAATATTGCTCTACTGTCTGGAGACCACACTACGCCACACATATTTTACGGCTCGAACGCATTCAGAAGAGATTTTTGTGGCATTTGCTATACAATTGTAGATCACCAAAGAAAAAACTAAACTCTTATAAAGACCGACTCTCTAACTTTAATATGAACTCACTCGAAGATCGAAGAGACATTATTGATTTACTTTTCGTATCTAAACTTTTGAACAATAAAATAGACTGTTCCCAATTGCTAACAAGACTCAACATTCGTGTCCCAGCTAGATATCCCCGCTGCAAAATAACCCCATTAGCTCCTCCTCTCCGCAAATCCGTCTCCGGGGCCAACTCGCCACTACCCAGGCTATCCAAAATTGTAAATAAATACAGTGATAAAATCGACATCTTCTTCCATACACCCAACAAGCTCCGTTCTATAGTGAAGGATATACAAAAATTAAAACCTTAAATTGTTGTCATCATCATAATTAAATAATTCTTATTCTTTTAATAATATTAACAATAACAAGTATCCTACTTTTAAGAAATAGCTCTGTATAATTGGCGCATGCTGTGTTAACCTCTAATTATTTGTTACTTTATCGCAAGAACTATATGTTATGTAATATTTATCTAAGAATCATTGTAAACAAATGTTGGTTGACCAAATAAATAAAATAAATAAAATCACTTTTAAAACGCAAATCATCCCATTCTACCATTCGGAAAAATTATTCTGCAAGCGTACTGCGTAGTTACGGGTAGACTTTCGTGACCATTCAAAGCCACCTGGCATGAGGTAAATAATGTTATGATAAATCGCGTTTCAAGCTATAAGTCTTTGATTTCTAAACTCACATACATATTTATATTCATATACCCTGAAACGTTATTCTCCTTTTTTGGACAGTCGTGTAATTATTGTGATTGTTTCAATTGAATAGAATAGGTAATACGTTTAATATAGCGTAACTAATCACGCTACTCATCGAATCACTGTTGCAAGTGTAGCACTATTGTAATTTGTAAGCCACATGATTGTTTCCATCAACAAGTTTAACACTATGGGCGTTGTATTCTGTGCTTATATGGTGTAAGGACATTGCCAAAATCTGAGCATAACTCTGTGCTCTATTTCGCTATTGCTGCGGGCTGCCTAGCAATTTTTTACTAGGTACTGTTTAGCAGTAGGTACCCTGTTCTATACACGTTCAGCAAAACTAGCCGACCACACAAGTTGGTAGCCCAAATTTAGAAAGTATATTGTAACATAATAAAAGTCACAAGAACACAGAAGCCGCATTGTAGTCCACATGACCGTCAATTAGGTAGTTACCATCTATTTGATCGGAACTTATTAATTGCTTATTAATAAACCTATTTATTATGAGGTCACACGAATCGCGGTCAATTAAGGATATTATAGTTTAACCCATACATGTGGGCCACGGAGTTATTAATCCAGACAGAATTCATTTTAATTAATGACAATCAATGTAATTAAATAGACTTGTACATTAAGTCGCTACGTTAATTTATCAAAGGAACGTTGTAAATTGAGGGTCCTATTACATACTTACACGATCAAATAGAAAGAAAAGTGGATAAGGCTGGGAAGTGAATTTACGTGTGATTGGACTTTCCATATTAAGTTGATACATGATCTAAAGAACCGGGAATAAAACCAAACTTTTGCATTTTTTCGTGACATGTTGTAGGAAAAACTGCAAAGCTACGATTACGAAACACACTATCTACCAGTTGAATGAATGATTCATCAAAAACATATTTTGGTCTTATTAGCTTCTTCCAATATTTACATAGATAACAGTATAATAAGAACAAACAAGTGATAATGAGACCAGAGATTTAAACAAAAAAATCGGACAGTCATTATAAAGAAAATCCATTATCCTCAGAAAAAATCAGTACAATAAAAACAATAACAATGTACATATATGTTTAACTGATAACCCATAATATCTATACAACAACTGCTTATCAAGCCCTAATGTTTACAGTTCATAGTGTCAAGATAACACACATTATTAGAAAATAATTATGTACGTAGAAATGCTTTATGCAAATTGCGCTGTTTATTTCAAATGATTGACAGAATCACTTATAATCATGACCCAATTAAATGACAACATTGTGAAACAGCTGGTAAATCCATACTTAATATTATAAATGCGAAAGTAACTCTGTCTGTCTGTCTGTTACTCAATCACGCCTAAACTACTGAACTAATTTTCATGAAATTTGGTATGGAGATATTTTGATAACCGAGAAAGGACATAGGCTACTTTTTATCCCGGGAAAATGACGCAATCCCGGAAATCCCACGGGAATGGGAACTATGCGGGTTTTTCTTTGACTGCGCAACCTAGTAACCTAGTAATAAATATAATATTTTTTTTTAATTAAAATAAAGTTTATTTAATGTTAACCAACTTTAACATGAAAAATGCCTGCACATTTTAAATAGCTACTGAATAAACTGTCACTAAATATATATTTTTTTAACAATTATGAATACTGCAAACATTTTATTTGATGTGAAATCATACTTTCAATTAGCATGTGAAACTCGAGTGATAAGAATTAAAACAAAATTGTTGGAGTCTTAATGCATGTGAATTATATATTATGAAATAGACAAAAAATTAATCTCTATGGTATTCAAAAGATATGAAAAAAGTCAGAGATATCCAAAAATTTGATGGTGAAACTTATAAACTGAAATTATAGAAATGAAATAGATACAAAATAAGTATAAGACTATAAATAACAAGACAAAAGCTATGTCTATGGTGGTCTATGCCATGAGATGATGAGATTAAGAATGTTGAGACATGTTTAAAGCTATCATTGTGTTTCTCTTATCATTATGCAAATGCATTTTTATTTAACTAGATAACCCGCTGAACTTTGTATCACCTACTTAATGTATAGCACATTAGTGTAAGATATTTTCCATTACTTACAAAGAAACAGATAAAAATCACTTCTTTTTAATTTCTATAGTACTGAATAGATTTACTCTTACCTCTACCTAAATAATTGGGTAACTTACAACAGTGCTAATACAATAAATTTTTTGTTGCATATTTTACTTCTGAGTTTAAAATTGCAAGAAAAAATATACTAGAAAATCCTACATATATTTTAAATGCGTAAGTTTGTAAGAATTAATGGATGTTTGGTACTCTTGGATAAAAGGGCTATCTAACACCGAAAGAATTTTTCAAATCGGACCGATAGTTCGGAGGTAGTTCCCGAGATTAGCGTGTTCAAAAAAACAAACAAACTCTTCAGCTTTATAATATTAGTATAAATACAGATGACATTGTAATAACACATTTAAGCATCAAACATAAATCTTATTTTATTTTATTAGTTGCTGATTAAACTGCTTACTCTCATGGAAAGTAAATTGTAATTGATAGTCATAGAGCCTATTTCATCATTCAAACTGCTTGTAAATAATAGTGTGGTAGGCATATTATTTGACTACACTGCACATTTAGCTCTCTAAATAATTTTATAAATAAAAAATAATAAATTTTATGCTTCATTTTGGTTTGTTTTTTTTTTCCATAATATAAAAACATTTTTATACTTAAATATTTTGTAATTTCCTTATCAATTTTACAGGAAAAAATAATTATGAGGCATATCATAATAGTTAAACCAGCATAAAGATGAAATTTTTTGCGACATTTTAGTGTAATCAGAATTTAAAAAAAAACAAATTTAACATTCTTACCTGCTTTACTGTCGGCATTAGGAACATTTTCATCTCGCAATCGCTTTTGAAGCACTGTATATATAACACTGTAGGAATTTATAACACCAAATAATAGTCCATTTGTTAAAAAAGAACCGATTACTATGGAATATGCTCTGAAACCCCCATCAGGAGGATCATTTGATGTACTATTATTAATTTCTGGTTCTACAGATTTTCGTCTTACTGTTCCCGACAGTAAATCACTGCTTTCCACTTGGTCTTGATCCTTATCCATTTTTATTTAATAAAAATAATTAAATAGGTACATAATATGTCTCGCAATTCTTACAGCATAAAGCACATGGCTCAATCACAGTTATAGCCAAAAAATATATAAATTCTGATAGAAAGAGCTAATAATAAAATAACTTTTATTTTACATTAAAGTAAATAAACATTTTTATTCAAAACTAAAAAATAAGAAGTCAACAAATTATTTACTATTTCGATGACATTTCACGTTAATTCACCACCTACCTACTTCTAGACGTAAGACAGGACTGAATAATGAATGGGAACGAAGAATTAAGAATGGTTCGTTGATTGATTGAAGATAGAGTGTAAAATTACTTGTGAAGTTGTGAATGAAATCCTTCTAAAGCTCGGAACACACGTACTCTGTGATTTCTCAAAACCACAGAGCACACCTGTGGAGCACACTCAAAACATATTGTTAAATTAACATAATATGTTAATAATAAATTCGGCACAGCTTTAAAAATAGTTTTTTTAAGCTATTGCATAGCTTCTATCGCGGGCCTTGAGCGCGGGGACCGAATCGAGAAATTCCGTAACGAAAAAACCTCACGCTCCCCACTCCGACGGGCTCGGAGGTGTGGCTTGAAGGCATGCTATGCAATAGCTTTACCGCGGCAGTCCCCGACCCTGAGTATATATGTTCTGTGGTCCCCGAGTGCCACACGTCTTTTATTCTATTTAGGTATTTTCATATCATATTACAATAATACAATATGATATAATATTAGGACTATAATATAAGATACGTGTGGACGTGAAAAATAATATTCATTTAATAATTATTATTATCAGTTTAAACTTTAACTAATATGTTTGAAAATGCTGTCGGGACTTAGGTATTAAAAATGGAATATCGAAGTTAGGGCTCCCGCACACGGGCCACCGGCCACAACCACAAAACGCCGCCACCGGCATAATATTTCCTGTACTTTTCATACATACATATTTACTTCTCGTGGCAGTGCTTGTGGCTGTCGCGAGTAGCTCTTGTGCGGCGAAACTAACTTCTCGTGAGTCGTGGCAGCGCTTGTGGCTTCGCGAGTGGCTCGTGTGCAGCGACACTAAGGCCCAGATTCACAATCGTGACTTTACTTTAGAGCAAAAGAGTCTTCACAAAGTAAACTTTGTATGACCGAAGTTTACTTTCAACATATTTAATTTCAGAGACAATTGCTTGACTTTCCTTAGAAAAGTACGGCCTCAAAGTAAAGTACAGGGTAAGACGTGTAACTGTTACGTTATAGTTACGCATAATTTATGTTTTTGAGAACATATTATTAAATTAAGTTATATTTCCATAAAAAAGATTTAAAATAATAACATTATTATTTTATATCAAAAATTAAATGTTTTAAAAAAAACCATTATGTAGGAAGATTATAGTAGAAATATCAAAAACCGTCAGAAAAATATAATAATGTTATAAGACAAACGAAACGATGCAACGATCAACACATCAACAAAAAAATGTCACGACGTTTCAATCTATATCCCAACCATATTAAAATGTGTTTCTGTTCTAGGAAAATGGTTTAAAATGAAGGCCTACATGATTTATACGCATAGTCATGTAAAGTTTACTTTGAGACCAAAGTCATGATTATCGGCTCCTTAGCCTTTACTAAGTAAAGTATAGTTTCTGGAAAGTAAAGATGAGCTTGACACGACGAAATATATTTTTGGGTGAAAGTAGATCTTTCCATCAAAGTAAAGTTAAAGTGCGATCTATGAATCTCGGCCTTAATGTTAAAGTACCTATGCTACGAGACGGGTATATACTGATGCAGAATTGCAGAGAACCTGTATAATTATGATTATTGAGATCAATGTGGTATGGTAAAAACGTCGAGATTCACTTTGAAATATGGCTAATTAGCCAGAATTGACTTCAGTTGTCTCTTTTTCGCTCACGATAATTTTATAATGCCATCTTACTTGGCGTTTAATCGTGTGTGCTTTTCGCATAAAGTAAGGCCAACGAGAAGCGATACAAAAGGTCATTCACCTAAAAAACAACTGTGGCGTTGTCAATCTAATATCTATCTCTTTCCATCTTGTGCCTTTGTCGTAATGTCTCGTTCTCCCGGCAAAAACATAACAACGTCAAGACGGATTCGCCAACATTCGGGCGGCCATTTTATTATTTTTATTATATTTTATGATTCAGAAAATTATTGTTATTCGCGTTATTTAATTTAAATCTACATTATACAATAATTCAAATTATGATAAAATTTATAAAAATAGACTATCCTTTTTGGTATTATTACAATTTGCCGGATATTTTTTAAAACTATATAAATCTAACTTTCAAAAAGTTACGCACCCCTGCAATTCCCAATGACCTTGCATGTGTTTTGTTTACATTTGGTATCGCTTCTCGTTGGACGTACTTTAGTAAAATAAAATACATAATTATGTTTCGTTCAAAAACTAAAGTAAAGGAATGAGTAAAACAACCTCATCAAAAAATAACATTTATTATATTTCTTCATAAAATATATTTTAACATAACAAACAATTATTTGTACTTCTTAACCTCGTTTACCAAATTTTTTATAGCTGGCATCTCTTCTATGAGATTTTCTTCTAGAGAGATCTTTTCTTCTTCAGGTGCGATTAAAAACTTGGTTACAGATTCTGTAAAAAACAACATAAAAATTGTTTTAAGAACTCCCCAAGGAACACCCATATATTAAAAAGACTGGTTATAAATAATCAACAATCTTTGAAATATGTAAAATTTACCTTGATAATGTTGTAGTTTAGCATAATCCTCTTCCTTTAGCTGTCCTTTCAAGAATGCTATAATAGAGGGGACTTGACGACCAGACGCATGAAGCATGTTTTGGTTCAAGATCGTGAAAGTTGCAAGCGCAGCCAGGTGTAAAACTAGTGCTGGATCATCGCAATTCTCCAACTCGGATATGAGTTTCTCACGATGATTTAGTACAAGCAATCTGCAAGAGAAGAAAATTAAAGTACATGTATTTGAGGATTTTAAGAGACATTGCAATATAAGTGCTATGGCTGTTGGTTTAGAGTTTATATTGCTTTATTTAATGATGATCATATAAACTATATATGCATATTAATTTCCGTAAAGTATTTTTATCACTGTAGATTTATACTTACTTATCCTTCTTCTTATCAACCTTCTTCAAGATCATGCCACATTCTGCAAGACACACGTCAACAGCTTGATAGAACGAATCCATATTTTGTTCAGTTAGCGTCACATTCAAAGCACGCAACGGTTTCATGTATTCTTCCGGTAAATCATTCAGAATTTTATTCCTTTGTTCTGGCGATAAAGTATCAACTTGCACAGAAATATTGCACTGATTTGCTGCATATTTACAGAACTCTCCAAGCACATCAGCTCCAAATGTTTTCAATAGATATTTAATGTATGCAGCTTGTTGGTCAGCTGGAAGGAGTTTTAATCCTTTTTCGTATAACTTCATATCATTAACGAGAACATTAATCCTGTCTTGAGCTGATGAATGTGTTTGTTTCTTGTTTTGATTTGCACTCTGCAATAGCTTTTCGGCCAAATCCTTTGCAATTGTGAGCGCTGTTTGGTTTAAGCCTCTGTAAGCAAGAAACGAGATCATGTTTTAATGATGAAATCGATGATATGACTGAATGATGATATGACCACTGTAGACAAATCAAACTAGGTAAGTATGTAATATTGAAAAAAAATGAAACATTTCTTATAATAATAGTGTGAATTAACATAGAAAATGATACCAGTAAATAATTTCATAGTCACTTACATTTGTAAATACTCCGCAATTTGCGTAACCAAATCCTCCAGACCCTCATTATCTAACGTATCTTTAATAACCGCTTCCACATCATCCACTTGGACAATTTCGAGGTGCGCTTGTGCTTTCTTCGTAACCTCCTCTTCAGAATCCGAATCGTGCGCTGCTTGTTTTGTTCTTGCATGCTTTTTGACAGCTTTAGTCTTTGTTTCTCGGCCCTGTGTACCACCACCGCCCTTACCGCTAGTTGCTTTGCGTCTACGCTCCTCGCGTCTTTCCGTTTTATGGTCTACATGGCTTTGAAGCTGTTCAGATTTAGCCAGTTGTTTCTCTAAGTAGAACTGTTGGTATTGTCCAGATTTTACTATGGCTTCTGCTTTCGCATTTGTCATTGGCATGCAAGCTTGTCTTAAGTTCTCGATATATTGGTTGCTGAAGACTGTAAAATTTGTAAAGAAATTTTAGGATGGTAATTACTAACTATATAAGATAGAATATATGAATAAAGATTCAGTTAGCCGAACTTATATGTATTAGAATTCTTACCTGTATTATCAAACACAGTTGTAGATTTAGCATTATTTTTCAACAGAACATCTAACACATTTTCAATATCCTTATCAGATAGGATTGATGGCAACAAATTTACAACATCCAAATAGCTTTTAGATGCAATACATTCTTCCAACGCCGTCTCCAATTGTAACTTAATTTGTGACCCAATCAAACAAGTGCTTAAAAATATCATATCTTCATCATGTATCACTCTTTTTACGTAGCCTTTAGGGTCCGATATTCCCAAGCGAGTCAAAGCATCATACTCCAAATAGTTATTTTGCTTCCAAAAGCTCATAACCCATTCATTTTGAGACTTGGTGTAACAAGATGGTACATAAAGAGCTCCAGAATGTCTGCCTGTCAACACACCAGGAGCATTTATCTGATCAAATAAATTCATAAAAAGACGTTCAGCTACATTACAGTGACTGATAATTATTCCAATTTGAGTTGGTTTCAGTAAGCCCATCAAGGCTCCCCTAATCTTGGCTTTTGTTCTTGTTATGTATTCTTCAGTGTAGAAAGTCCTGGGTTCAGAGGGATCCTGTTTCCCTATAATCAATGTACCCAAGTTCTTTTCTAAAATGGTATGCAACAGAAAGTCAGCAGGCAAATCATACTGCAATGTCAACTCGCCAACTGAAATTTGCCCTTGCAGTTGTAACTTCTCATTTATCTCTCTCGCTATTTTATGAGTGTATTCATCGGATATTAGATATCCAGATATTAATTGGACATCTTTGCCCCTGATTATCTCATGGAGATTATTGTTTATTTGATTTAGATCAACACTTAACTCTCTAGCTAAATCAACAGTGTTAACTCTACCACCTCTGACATATAATTCATCTTTGATTTCTTTAACTAACTGCTGTGACGTTAAGTACTCTTTGCCATCAGTGGTAAATATTACATCTATTAATTTAAGCTCAAGTAGCTTTGTCACTATTTCTATACAATTCCTCTCTGATAATCTGAAAGTTTAAATTATTGTATAAGTTTATCTTATTTTCATAGAATAACACATATTTATCAATTCAATTCAAACATTTCATCAATTCATAACATAAGTAGTAAAATATACAAAATTACCTTTGAGAAGTTGAGCTAAGCTGGGCTTTTTGAAAGTCAGCAGCTAATCTTTTAATTTCATCCCAATCAGTTGAAGGAGTCATTGCTACCTGGATAAATTAAAATTGTATGTATAAAAATAGTAAGATAAATTTTATATAACTAGCTATATTCTTGTTATAACAAAAAATAAATAAATTAGAACTATAGTACATATCTATTAGTAACCTTTAAATTCAACACACCTTTTACTTACCTAAATACTTGGCGCTAAAGAAACCTTTCAATTCAACACACCAGAATTTTTATTCCTACTGCATTCATACAATTTCTTGTTTTATTAATTCAATAAATCAATAGTTTAAATTCATTTTCATAATAATTTTCGAATACTACCTTGTAATACTAAGAGTTATGACAACCAGATGACAGCAGTGTTAGCAACCTGAAGCGAACCGATTATTGTACCAGGGGCGTAAAATTATCGTAAATTTAGCATATTTGGATAGAAATTATTGTGTTTTTAGGATAAAGTCAATTATAAATAAATAAATCATATAAATTGTAATATTGATAGGTATGCAAGTTCTCTACAGTTAATCTTTTTTAAACTACTGCTGTCAAATCAACAGGACACTGAAACCCAAACGTTTTACGCGTGCTACAGAGTTACAGACCATAGACTATACAGATAACAGACTACAGACCTGAACCGAATACCGATTAGGCGATTCCCTTTCCACTTTAAGTTCAATAAACGCGCCAAGTTTAAAATTCACCCGGACAAATTTTCCCTGTTCCGAAAATGCTTTTAAAAGCCTCAAGATAGGTTTATTTTATTATTTTACTTAATGTACACAGTTTCTGTAATCTGTATGTAAATAACGTATTATTTTCTAAAAATCTAATTCCTATAATCCGTAATACAACAAAAAACAGCCCTGTTTACTCACCCGCAGTTGACTGTTCTGTTAGTTAAAATTATGGCGATTGAATTTTGAAACACTATGATATTTATACATCACTGTAAAGAGCACATAATCTAGTTTAATATAACACATCACTGCACATCAAACATAATGTAAAGAATTACGTATCAAAAAGGAAAATATAAATAACGATCAGCAGTTGTTGCCCGCGCGCGCGAAAAAATTACGTCACTTATTTATATACAATTACATCGCCAATCGCCATCGGTGTAACTGTAACGGTCAACACTCATTACTCAACTTTGTCATCACATTGAAAAAAATTTTATTCTAACGCCATCTATGGTTCCTTAGGAATATTACGTGCTACAGTTGCGGTACAGATACGCAAGCAGTTTTCGCTTCAAGTGGTTTTGATTAGATCATAGATGGCTCTGTAGAGTGTAGTTTACCACTAGACAGGCGGGACTGACATATGAAACTTCACGTTTTGACTTTTGACAGTTCGGTCTTGGGAGTTTGGCTTTGGGACATTTTGGTATGGGTGAAATAATATAAATTCTCGAATTTTGCATCATGATAGAAATTATCGTACAATCAGCGTACAATGATACCATGCTATGTACATTGTACGTAGGCACCAAATTATTGTGTTTGTACAATAATTATTGTACGGTTCCGAACGCTGGATGACAGCCAAATGGCACGTCAGCTACCGTCAGCCGTCACTTTTCTGAAGGAAAAAAAGTGAAAGGGACGGTCTACACTCTACAGATACATAGATCATACGATTATTAAATTTATAGTCTGGTTCGACATTTCGACTTTCGAAACTCGAGTGCCAGGATTTCCAAGGGAATTCATTGCATATTTTCTCAATTTTCAGTATCTCATATTTTTTTAGTATAATTGTGCGTTTACTATAGTTTACTTGTACTGCATACAAGGAAAGAATTCTTTATAACCAAATTTTTATAAATAAAACAAACAATTTGTGTTTGGTTTTTATATTATTTGGGAAGTAAAATGAATACCACATCAAAATTAAATAATGCATTTATAGCATTACTCAATTGAGAAGCCACATTATTTTTGTTAATATTTTAGTGTTCAATAATGAATTAAAATACATAATATGTATATGTCGTGGCCATATCGTAGATTTGCTCATTTCATGATATGATCGATCATTTCGTGAAATGGTCGCATTTCATGAAATGCTCGAATGTCTATTGGCCACATCATGATGTGGTTTGGGCAGATCAATGATAAGAAATCGTTTCTCGATATGGCCAACTAAACGCGCGGTTTTTTCATGAAATGATCAAAATTATTTGATCATATCGTAAAATAGTTTCATTAATTATTGGTAGAGGCGCTGCAAGCGCTGTGTTTATGTGATAAGATGGCGGCCGCTGGCGAAAATTTAATTATTCGCAGTTTAAAACTTCATAGTTCGTTTTATTACAATATGAAGAAAGTCATAGCAAATAATTTACGACGAAGAGGTTCGAGTACTATGGAAAATGCGGATATCTTATATTGAGGAAAAAATGCGTCTAAAATCCTTTACATAAATATATTTATATATCCTATGTTATTATAATTGTTCCTTTTTTAAAAAGCGATTCGCTTCTGGCACTCGCCGGCCGCTACCGCGGCACGCTCGCTTTGCTCGCTCGGCTCGTGCGTTCTTTATTAAAGTCTAACCTAACCTAACCTAAATGTTTTCTATTGCAAAAACCATTCGTTTCTGGCATTCGCCGGCCACTGCCGTGGCACTAACTTATATGACAATAAACAAGTTCTAAAAATATTCAGAATTTTTTAATGTTTTATGGACTTTATATATTTTATACGATCTGGCCAAATGTGGATGACCATATCGTGAAACGTTGACGATTTAACGATCTGACCAAACCATGTTGGCCATTTCATGAAATGCGACCATTTCGTGAAATGGCCACTCATATCATGAAATGATCAAATCTACGATATGACCACGACATATACATTCTCTAATTTAGTGAGTATAAGCTTGGCTAAATATAAAATGAAACATATAACTGAAATTAGATAACATATTTTCTAAAAAATGTTTGCTACTTACGGATTATTAATATTTCTATATTGTTCTAACAATTATTTTCTTCTCCATTTATTGCCTAGAAAGGCTAAATTGATTGTTAAAAAAGTAGTTTTTATTTTCTTATTTATTATTGCTATATTTCCGGTACTTGAGAATACACGAGTATAAAGCAGTGAAGTTTATTGTTTCATTATATAAATACATTATAGCCTTTCATGCATTAACAATTTAACATAATATATATATGTACCTCAATTTCGGAACAAAGACAAAATATATGACATCCTCAATACAAGCTTGAAGCCCACAAAAGCCAACTCTATTAAACATTAAAAATGCTAAATATTTAATCATTTAACTTGTGACACAGGCTTTTAAAATAGATGTCATTTTACGAACATTTAATAAGTTAATAATAGAAATCTTAGAAACTTAAGACAATTAATTTGAAAACATTTGCAAAGATATTGAAGCTCCGATGTATTGGCAGTTCGTCTGCAGTCGGCAGTCAGTATAGACACTCATTGTCCATCTGGTTTATTAGCTGGATGCTTTTGCAGCTTGCCGCCTCTTCACATCCCAGTTGTAAACTCTAGCCATGTTCACTTCTGTTGTTGTCCATTGGTCTCTGTGAAGATATCACATACATTTAAAATAATGAAAATAAACAAAATAGAAGAAAAGAACTTGGAATACAAAGTTTGAGTTTTTAAAAAGCTTTCATAAGTTTAGGATGTATCTGGCATAGAAAATGTATATTATCTATAATATCGTAAACTGTGGCACAGATTTTAACATGGACTAAAAATTAAGAGAGAAATATATGGAAAATTTAGGGAATATAGGATGAAACTACACAGTCAAAAGTCACAGCATAGGTACTTTGTAAATGTGCAGGTATGTTACAATTAATGCATTGCGTTATATATATTTTACTTTTAGCATTTTGAGTATGTAGGAGAGTAGATACCTCAAAAAGTCCAAATCATGCTCAACACATTCAAGATTTTTCTTTGCAGTGGCCATATTTGTTGTGAGTAGATTTTCTGCATCTTCTAATGTATATTCCAGCATGACATTAGCTCCAAGCCACAAACATACATTTTCTGTGGGTGGTATATCCGCCTGAAATATTCAATGTTTCATTAGATTCAATATAAATAATTGAGAAATATCAAGCAATCCTGTTTGAAACAAATATTGGAAATATGTTTATTTAATCTTGATTAGTACCTACCAAACTGGCCAGTTTCTACTAAGTAACAAAATGTTCAGAAAAACTGTAAAAAGACATAATATAATAGCACCAATGCCACATCCTTACCTTAACAAAAACTTGATCACTGAGTAAAAACTGTGTTTCGACGTTCTCCTTTTGGGCTCTCAGTTTCTCAATCATTTCAAGCGATCTACCTAAATCGGGGATTTGCTGTCGGAGCCGCCTTCTTTTAGCGCTTAATGTGTATTCCATAAATTTATACTTTCCATGTTGTTCATCCAGTCTTCTAAGGACTTTTTCAACACCTTCAGAATTTTCCGGTAAATTCATAAACTCGTCTACATTGTCCTGAAAATTTTAAATTTATTGATATGTATATGTTACCGGAAATGTATGTAATCCGTCATTGTATACAATTCCTAGGAAATGTATACAATTCCTAAAATCGTACAGAAATGTGTGAAATAAATTATTTTATACACATTTCCTAGGAAATCTATACATTTCCTAAATAGCTATCGGAAATGTAAAACATTTAAGATATTGATATGTCGCAGGCAAATTGTAAATAATCTGGCCGTTTACAAATGGTCGGCATTTTGTAGTAACTATGCCGATAATTCGTAATCAGAAATTTTTGGTTTGGATAAGGGGGTGGGTTAGGTTAGGTTCGTGTTTTTTAAAACTACACAGAAATAGGAGCCCCACGAAGTGGGGCTCCGTCGGCTCGCGACCGTCTTTTTGTAGAATTTTGGAAAAAGACGAATTTTCGGCATATTAAAACAGCTAGCCGTAATGTAATACGGCGGATTGTACAATCCGACTGCGCCAAATATGTACGCGAGGACAGCGGGACGAGGGGACTGATTACTTGCAAAATGAAAATTTGATTTTATAAGAATAAATATAAGTTGATTTTGTGATATTTACGTTAAAAGTTAGATAGTTGATTTTTAAAATGTTAATTAGTAAGATAATAATATGAACATAATATTAATATTACAATTTTACGGTATGACTGTTACCCGATTGTATCAATAAGAGCTTTAATAAAAAAATAACAACGTGTTTTATTACAGAAATCATTTACTTTACACATTTCCTAATACGATATTGGAATTGTATACAATTCCTAGGAAGATTATACATTTCCTAGGATATGCATGCATTAAATAGTTTTTTAAACAATATTTTATACATTTCCTAAATGGTATCGGAATTGTACACATTTCCTAGGAATTGTATACAATTCCTTGATTTCATACATTTCCGGTAACATATATACAAATTAAATAACTAAATTTATATCATATAAGGATATACTCTTTTGAAAAACACTAGTTTTACTCAGATATTCTGAGTACATAACTAAATAAAGGGATTATTTATAGCAGATGTATCAATGGCATTTGGAACCTAACCTAACTTTGTCGTTTTGGGCTAATAATTATCTTGAGCGAAGATCATTGTTTTAATTTTTACTTGAAAAATCTTACCACGAATATT
>CAJQZM010040818.1:6607-33321 GCA_907164665.1 Colias nastes | reverse complement strand
GGGTGTTTACTTGACCACAAACCCCAAAAAATATACAGTCCACAACAGTTACATTATTGCATTTTTGGTAAGGATCTCTAATTTTTTTGAAAATGCAATATAGCCTATGTTGCTCAGTGAAGATAAAGCTTTCTAATGGTGAAAGAATTTTTTAAATCGGTCCAGTAGTTTATGCGTGAAAACCATACATACATACCTACATACATACATAATTACATAATTACAAACCTTTCCTCTTTATAATATTAGTACCTATAGATAAAGTTTTAATATTCGTTTGTAATATTACCATTGCTTCAAAGGTTAACCCTTTAAAATGCATTTTAATTGCGTCTACTTATTGATTAAAGCGACATATCATTCATATACGAACAACTGCTCCGTTTAATTGCACACAACAGACCTGTTTCCAATATCCAAGTAAAATATCTCAATATATGAAGCGTTATGTAAGGCACTCGAGTTTAATGGAGCATACTGCATAGTGTACGCCGTGCACGCTGCATCACAATGTCTATGCGTTTGTCACAAAGCTTTGCTTCGAGAGACACTCGATTTCCTTACATGGAAGCCGCAGTGTTGAATAAAATGGCTCGTAGATTAATAGGACATTGTTGGGGATATAGGTACTACACTATTATTGGGGCTTTGTTAGAACAAAATCTAATAAGTAAAATTCAGCCCATAATGTGAATGAAGGATAGTATCTAATAAAAACTGCAGTTCTATTATATCAACGAAAATCTAATTAATTTAAAAAGTATCTATTTCAGATTTTGATAATCATAATATTGTGTTGGTTGCCTAAAATATAATCAAGCTCCTTTTTCGCGAAATATTTTCAATAGCAAAATAATAGCAAAATAACAAAATAATGATAAGTCCCAATTGATAACAAGATTAAAATCATGAGAATGTTTGAAAATCTACGCGTACTTGTTAAAAGTTTGCATTGTTCTATATTTTCACTTTCAGCGTTAATATTTCACAACTGTAGCTTCCGCCCATACAATAGCCCGCATTGTAAAGCATCGTTTATTATTCATCCACTAAATTTTCAGTGCGATTATACATTTCAACAGTTGTTTCGCGAATTTTTTAACTGTACTGAAGAATATTTTCACTGAGAATAGCAGACGAAGATTTTGTTCTAAATTTTAATAAGTTTGCACATTGCGGTATTATTTGCAGTTTTAAAAATGTTAACCATATAATAACATTTATTTCGTATTTAGAAAAAACATTTCTTCAATAGAAACCCAGTAATAATTTTGCTTTACGTACATATTTAGATTTACATATGTATTTCAAATGAGATGCGAGATATTACTGTTCTATGTTAGATAAACTTCAGTCTTCCATAATACCAATAAATTCCCTTCCCAAACTGTGCCATCAACGCTTATAGCAGGAAGGCTTATGGAGCCTAAAACAATCCTTGCGTAGGCAAAGGATTAATGTGTGGACTCCGGACAAATAGACAAAATGGATAGGGCAGTATTTTAAACTGGCAATTCTGAATATCAAGTTGAATTTGGAATAACGAATAGAGCAAAAGCATTGTGTAACTAAAAAGTTGGCGAAGAGAAAAGGTTAGATTCAAAGTTGTCTTTATTTAGGTATTACTAAGGGTATAACTACTTAGTAGGTAACATAAAAAATATTGTAGGTTTGTAGCAGACATATTCTACGAGTAATTTTTATAACCGTTTAAAATATTCAGAATTAATGATCGATAGCCAAACATTGTTCGGATATTTTACACAATATTTCTTGAATATTTCCCTCGGCATTTCTATGTAGGTACTAATTTGTCATTGTCACCGAAAATCGTTCGAGAATAGAATGGAACAATGAATACGCCATTTTGAGTTTTGGGCACGCAATTAAACAACTGCTCACATTGTTGATCAAATATATTGAAAACATTGTCTGCCGAGTTTGGAAGATTTTGTATAAAATCTAATGTCTACACAAATTAAGCACCTGGGTACATGGAATGATTGTCGGTAAGCAATAAGGTTTTGTTCCTATTTTTTTACTTTTTCTGTGGTACTTTACAAAAATAAGTACTTAAGTATAGTAATAGCTTACTATTATGTATTCGGTGGTAATAGTACAAGTAAAAATTATTTATTTAACAAAAATAAAAATTGGTATAATTTTGCATAAACGCTGCCAAAAAAATTGGCAATAATAATCCCTAATACCATAGTATAAAGAGAGCAAGTTATCTTCGAACAAAGGTACCTACATCGCGCCGTTATTATATGTTCGTGTGATTGTGAAATACCAACCATAAACTGGTAAAAAGATACATTAAATAGAAATTCAAAAATGTGTTGAAAGATTTTGAAGTACGATTTTGTAGCTTTCTTACTCCTCGAGCATTCAGCTGTTTTCACCTTACATTTTTATCAGATCGTCCACCCCACCCGCTCGAGATAAGAGGAAATCCTTAACACTAGAAAATACAAAAATATACTTTCACTTACAAAGATTATGGTGATTTTACTAAGTGGATTGCTGTTGTGCTCAAAATATGTTTTAAGAAATAATTTACCTTAAGTTAATTTTTGTTAAGGATGAAGTGTAGGTACATTAAAATAAAGATAATTATCTATTGAATAAAATATTTAAGTGTTTCGGTTGCTATTTTGGGACTATAAAATAACCTATTGTTTCATCTTAAAATACATTGCCATTAAAATTATGGAATTAAAGAAATTTCCAGTTTAAGTAAACTATGGTAAAAAGGCAGATACCTACTACTTTCGTAAAATTTTGTAAATTACACGTTTATTCATATTCCTTACGCAAATTTTATTTTACATTCAAACTTTTATCGTATTTGCTCAGTAAATTTCGTAATATTTTGTCTTTGCTTTGGTTTCCGGCTAGGTATGAAGATTAAATCTTGGCCCTCGAGATAATTAAATTAAACATGAAAAAAATCTGAAATATAAAGAGAAATGGCTGTTATAATAACATGCTCAATTTTTATACTTGTATTTATATTACAGTACCTACTATAGTCTTTTATTTAGTGTAGGTACTTACTTATATTTTGAAAGTAGTTTTTCTGATTAATTAATTATCAAGTAGATTTTTAAACATAAAATAAAAAAACTTCAAATCAGTGACGTTATTTCACTAACCATAAACAAGGAAACGTATACCTAGCTTTCCAAAATAGTAATATAATCTGTGTACCCCGGAAATGGGAGAAAGGAAAATCCTTAACATCTTACCGAAAAGCACGTTTGTAGAGATAATAGTTTAGTTGTTTACAAAAAACACGGAACGAGGAAAACAGTAATATTCAGACTTATTTATTATGGAAGTATCTGTAATTTTTTTCAAGGAGAGAAATCATACGTAGACAGACCTATCAATTTTGGTCCTTTTATTAGGCCTTCATGTTTTCATGAAAACTAGTTGACTCCATAAAGTATCTACCTACTTATCCTATTCTAATATTGTGCGACAAGAAAATAAAATTGGGTCTCTAGTCCACAGTATTACAAATTGTAATACTGTGCAGTCTAGTCTCTACTCTCTATATTTCAGTCATAATCATTTTGGACATGAAAATAAGACAATTTAATTAGGTTAAGTAAACATAAGCTACCGTAGATAGTTAAAATAAACAAGAGTTGAAAATTTCGTGGATATCAAAATAAATAGCTCGACTACCGACTCCATTTGATAATTGGGTACTCAGGCTCTTCTCTCTAGATAATTACGACGATTTAATCACATTTACAATTTAACATGTTTACATGAAAACTATATAGGTAGGTACTTCGCTAAATTACTTAATTAATTTTGGAAAGATAATTCGTCTTAACTCGCCAAAAATCCGCCTGAGTGGTTAAGTAATTTCTTCCAGTTAATTTTTGCAATATAATAGATAATTCAACGCTACGTGCACATAAATAATAAAAATAAAAAATGTGCTCATCGAGGGAACCAATGTGTCATCGTCATTGTTCGGAATATGAGCGTAAAACAATAGGGGTAATTGAGATCGCTGCCTACGACTCAGCGAAACTTGTGTAGGTACTGCCTGCGCAATATATCACCCATTGCTGACAGTGTGAAAAGACCAAGTGCATAATATTTATTATATTAAAAAAAACATTGTCTCTCTTGCCAGCTCTTTGAATTAACGACGAGCGTCCTTTCGCCTGACGGACATGGATAATGATTAATTAATTGCTATTGCTAATTATTAAAAGATGAACTAGAGATCACCATTTCCTAAACTTGTTACTTCGATTATCTACTCCAATTTGGCTTAAAATTTCTTAATTGTCTCTTATAAAATTTAACTACATTAAAATTGAACACTCTGATAAGAAAATCTTAAAATCGGAGGAAATCGAAAATCTGTGGAAAACATGAATGAATGTGATTTAAATTCTACATTACTTAGTATTTCAAATAATAATCTAAATTAAATGTAGATTAACAGTTTGAGCGCACCGTTATAGAATATTAACCTAAGTATTAAATTACGTTAGTTCAAGTACATAGTAACAAAACAAAAACACGATGACTTTCTTTCGCGCTCGGTACCACAAACTAAGCATGTTAATGGTACGTGGCCCGCGTCACTTGACCCCCCGCGAGTTCCCCTCCGTTGCTATGCGAAAATACATTCGTCGCCCTGCTGTAGGAAAAATTGTAATACTGTGGCCTGGGCCTTATAACACGCCCAGGGAGTTCCTGAGTGCCGATAGACGTCCGTCTATCCGGCACTCAGGAACATCCGGCATTTATAACAATTTTATATTAATATCATCATCTTGAGGAAAAGCTTCTAATGTCGATTTAAAACTGCATACATACGAATTAACCTGATGAAACATGTTCTAAAATTGTGAAATGAGTTCAGTTTTAAATTCGAGAAATATTGATAATTCTTGTATTCGACTATTCGTTGTAGTCGAATACAAAATATATTTAAAGAAACTTACGTTGGCCTTCAGGCAAAAGGGATCCTATCAAATGGTAGGTAAACTTGACTTTGTATCTTAAAAGTAAGCATGAAAGGACCTTCTGATAATTGTTGAGCACCAAAGGATCATTTGAAACGCACTACTATAAGAGCGAATATTGTCTAAGAACTGTTTAGATTGCACATGTTCCTCTAAAAGTAGTGATTTCAAAGGTTCCGGTGTATCTTCAAACGAAAGCCGAATCCTTACTCCACTTTAAAGCATTACAAAAATAACATACTACGTTAATATCGCATATACAGAAGATGATCTGTAATCAATTGTGAGGTTATAAGCAAACCCACTTTTATATTTGTCGGACCCCACCACAGAATTCGTAGATTGATCTTCTATGTTTACCTCTATGTCATGTCGAAATCTGTCTGCAGTAAGAGGGGCCTCTCGCTATTCGTCCGTTTCCAGAGACCGAATATGTTCAATTCTTAATCTTTCATTATACAAACTTATTAATCGTTCTTGTCTCAATTAATTGTAATATTCGCGTCCCTACTCTAGTCATTGCTTATGCTCATGTTCATCTTCAAGAGATCGAATAATATTATGGTGCACCCTATCATTTGTCAAACGGTCTTCATATTGAGTAAAAGTTTCAGATTCTCGAGATAAAATATGACGGCCGTGATCAGCTGTGAGACGTTATACCCTCGCAGTGAAGGTTTCGGTCTCACGGGATAGTACGCCGTTCGCGGTCAGCTGTGAGCCGCAATTCGCGTTGTGAAGCGGTTTCAGGTTCTCGGCATAACACATGTTGTTTTCGGCCTCTTACCTCTAACGATTCTTGAGAACTCTTATTTCTCATTTTCTTAGCTTTGCTCGAAATTCGAGATAAAGATTTTTTAGGTGGCACTGATACATGAAAATAAAAATTGAGTTAAAACGGACTGAGAGTGTTATAGACAAATATATAATCAGAAAGCTTCGAACTCCTAAGCTATCGGAAGTTACACGTGTTATTGTGAGTCAACCATAAAAGATAGACATTTATGATGTCGGGAGATATTTTTTATATAATAAGGAGAACATTTCTTTCATATATGATTTCTGTGTAGCTTTAACCATTAAGGTTGCACACGCGACGAAAGCTTAAAAATGGAGTTACTGCTCTGCTCCGTCGAGTAGTTTTTGTTCGGACAGACAGACGGACAATAATTTTACTGTTTACTTCTATGGCATCAGTGTCGATCCCTAATCACCCTGTGATAGTTATTTAGGAAATATATTTCATGTACAGATTTAATTAATATAAGTAAACATAATATTTTTAGATTCCAATTTCCATGTAACGTTAAATTCGACTATACAATAACTAAAAGACAACGCAGGTTACTCTCGTTTCCGTAAGTTGAGGCGGCTACATATTCGGTCCTCATAACATCACTTTTAGTGAACGAAACGACAGCGCGGTTTAATTCGATGCCAACACTATCAGAAAAAAGGAAACATTTTTAATTGTGAAAAAATATCATGATTTACACTATTAACACTATTTTAATATAAAATATATGGCTGTGAGTGTGTAAAAATAAATCCAGCTAGTTTCACATCACACTTAATATGTTTATAATTAGCTATAGGTACGACATGAAAATATACATATTAATTACCAAGCAATAATCATACAGGTAAATACTGAACAAAAGTATTAACGGTCAAAGTTTATTTTTACTATAAACATTTAACAACATGTAAATGATGAAGAAATAATAATTATCAACGAACTAACCTTTTCTATAATACTTAACACAGCACATTTTTTAAATTATCTTGTTCAACTCTCATATCTAAATTACGCTACAACTTGCATGCGGAAATGCTCATAATCTGTGAATTTAAAGAATAACTAACAACATTCTATTCAATTTTATTGAGCTGATGAATATCTTTTGCCTGGAAGAGATCACCGCCGCCTAATAAATATACTGTGTTTTCTTATAAAATCGTAACATAATTTCTTTTATCTACTAAATTTTAATAAATAAGTTCTTTTTGTTATTTTTCTCTAAAAATGAGCTTGAGCTTATATTAGGCAAAAGTATACATTAACTTTTTATAATTTCAGGACCGCACCTTAAATGGGGCGCTCGGAAAATATGCCTACGGGTTATTAATAGAGAAATGATACACAACAAAGTTATGTTGGATGGTTTGGTTCAATTTTCAAATATAAAACATATTATGTAAAATGATTAAAAATAAATAAATGAAGCAACTACGATTCAAAGAAAACATCTTTTTCAGTGTGAAAATGCTCTAAGCAATCCTGGATGATGAGTATATCATGTACTCTCATCCCAGTACGGTCGGTACCTCGATAGCCATAACGATAAATATTATAATCAGATAACAGCAAAGTCAGAATAAAAATCATAACTTGTTGTGTTGTGAGTGCAAAATGTATGTTTCATTTGGCAATAACATTTTATTCGGTACTAAAACGTAGTAGTTTGATATGTGGTTGACTGCCCCTTCTCTCCTTCCTGAAAAATATCCTCCAAAATTACCTGAGATGGAAGTATCTCAGGTAATTTTGGAGGATGATTGAACCATACGTTGGACATTAACTTCAGTCAAAAATTGACGAAGCGGATGATTACTAATTTCCACTTAATCCTCGCTGCCACTATCTTCATCATCAAATCATCAATTTTCAAGTGGTGTTGTAAAATTGTCAGCAGAAATAGTCTTCCAAAGGCGATATAATTTTATCAACATTGAATCTGTAAATAAAAAATCAAAAGTTAACTGTAAATCTATAAAAAAGCTACTTACAAATAAAATTTTATCAACAAACTACTGTTCCCAACGCACCTCAAAATCTTGTAAAAGTCAAAAAGAATTCATCATTTTATTATTTAATTCTAAAAGTGTAATATAAAACCAACAAAAAACATGAATTGCTATCATTATAAAAAATAAATACCTATAAAAGTAACAACTTACCTTTTGTGGGAACGCATGGTGAAAATTCACAAAACACGAAGATTGAATTTGATATTTTTGGTTTTATGACATTCAAATGCTTTATAAATATAAATTTATAAAGAATATAAACATTCGATCACGAAATTATGCGGGTTGGAGTCCCGCCTCGTGATCGAATTTTTTCTTTATAAATTTATAAAACACGAAGATTTCAAAAAATGTTACCAATGAACACAATCAATATTAGATTAATTGTAATGGTGTCTAGTTTGACTTATAATAATAAACATCTACCCTCACTTTTAAAAATGTAGTATATTCACACGAAATATAAGCGCACCTTATAGGGAAGGGAAGATATGGGTCAAAGGGTTAAATAAATAACATGCTTATATTTAAATTATTAATTTTCAACAGTATGTTCAGTAGTGTTAACATGTAAATTGATTTGATTTTTACGAAATCTCATAGATGGCGCTGTTGCAAATTTGTCTTTATACTACATACTAAATTCATTAAACTGTTTCTCTGCCCAAATTACGTAAATGACATAGTTTTTATTTTGTAAAGCTAGATAATAGCATGGTTTACTCGAAACCAACATTTAAACATGAGTCTTTAGATTGTACGCTGTCGTAGTACACAAAATATGTAAGAAAAATAAAGGTTCACAGCTCCTCCCCCGAAGGTGATATCATGATAATATGTTTAAGCTATCCTCACCCGACCTCTTAGGAATATTCATGCAAAATTTTAAGTAAATCTATGCAGTACTTTCTGAGATTAGCCCGGAAATTCATACAGACAAACAGACAAACAGACAAACAGACACAAATTCTAAAAACTATATTTTTGGCTTCTATATCGATTATAGATCATGGATCAAGTATTCTTTTAAAAAAATATTCAATGTACAGTTTTGACTTTCCTACGATTTTATTATATGTATAGATTCTTATATTGCAAAATAATAATTACAGAGCTACGCAGTGAGATAGATGAATAAAAACCTTATAAAAACAATGCCTAACAATTTTTTTCATGTCGGATATTTTATTTATATATACATTTTACTTGTCCTTATCTTTCATTGTTCCTAATTAAATAAACTGTCAGTACAAATTTCAAGGGGACTTCAAGGGGACTTCTTACAATCTTTTTTCGAGCAATTTGACGGTTTTTGAAGTGAAAACTTCTTTAGCGGCGTTGGGTATAAAATCTTAAACTCGCGTCAGGACACGTGGCCTGATCGAAAAAGCGTAAGACGGATGGAGAGTAGACAACTATCCCCTCTCTACTACGCGCGTTTTCACTTCTGCCGGCACTCCCGGAGTGCAACCCGTCTTTTTTTTATAATATAGCGTTATTGAATGTTCTTCCCAGAAATCTCGAGTAGGTATTTATTAACCTGAACACTAAGCCTCAACATATTATAAACAGAATGAAATAGCCTTACAAAAATCACAAAGCCTCAATAAATAAACGGAAGTCATTATAACTTGTGAATAAAACGGGAATTAAAATACCAGATATTAAATAGATATCTCGACTGGCTTCGAATTAGTAATTAAAAAGACTAATGAGAATGAACTCAGACTGTGGAATGATAAAAATTAATCCGGACGGAATATTAAAATGGGAATTAAAACGCCGAGGGTTGAATTATTTTGTACGCGATCGGTAAGAGAGAAAATATTTTTCTCACACAATTTTATTACCTTAAAAAATGTTTGAGTCCTAAGTTTGAGTCATAGAAATTACCTATGAGCATTTATAAAATGTCCAGGTGAATTATGCAACTTTTAATAAATATCTCTCATGGACGTATAAAAAAAGACGGACGCCATTTTACGAACAAACAACGTGAAGCCACCGTAGTAAGCTAGCGATCGTGTAAAAACAATGAACACGCACACACTCTCACCATAGTAAGCTAGTCGGCCGCCATTACGTCGTGAACTACCGACTGATTAACTGCGTCACTGTTTCACAAAAAATATTTAAAATGCCGTATTGCGTGGTTAAATGGTGTCGCAACAGTACAATTTTAAATAACAAAACACGAGGGATTACATTCCACAGGGAAGCAAGTTATTTCTTTTATGTTTTAATTACAAAATTATTACGGCAAAATTTATAGAACAAAATACAGCCGCCATTGTCATCAGGTCAGCTGTTGCCATAGTGTTGCCATTATTTCAAATTTCATTCTCCCAAAAGTCGGGGAGTTGATGTAAAGTTAATTAATTTTAAAATTACGATAAAATAATTTCATACAAAATGCAAATTTGTTTTTGCATTTTCTTCTCACAAAAACATGTATAATATGCTAATCCTTATAATATAACAACCATATTTAAAAAAAAATATCACAGCCAATTAATACTGTCTACGACATCTGTTATAAGACATTTAAACTGAAAATTTCAAGTGTATGTATACTGAAATCGTATGAAGCATGTTTCCTATTTGTTTGGTTATAAACTGACATTTTATTTTATTTATTTTATTTTAATAATAATTAAGGAGACATTACCTCTCCTCCTCTCAATATTGGTTGAACGAGTTTTCATACATTTTCCTTTGGTTTCGCGTCTAGTGGTTGATTCGTCAAAGCTAAATAGTAATTGTATTTATGCATAGGTTCTAATAGTTAGGGTACACATAAAAAGTATAACAAATTGAAAAATAAAAATACTAAAGTGTGGGGTAATATTATTGCATCTGGCAATTAACCTGGCACACACACATGGATGTGTCGCCGCCATTACTAGGCATCACTCCATGTTTAGGCGATATACCGTCCGATGAAATATCTTATACACACAATGTAAAGCTAAAGAATTTATGTGTTTGAATTAACGAGCTATTGAACAGACCAAAAAAAACTATCACCGTCGGATGTGTTCGTGATTCCTCAATCCCTGAAGGCTATATAATATCTATTAATTAATTAATATTATTAATATGTACAACGGGGGAAGCCGGGAGGTACCGCTAATATAACACATAATATTATATAAAGAAATGTAAATAAGGTAGGTATGTACCTAATAATAAAACTACATAATATATGAATTCATGTGTAAATGCATTGTTTAGTATCAGCGCCATCTGTTTTATGTCTATAGTACTAAAACAGTTTCCTTGTGCCAACACGTAGATTAAAAAGTCGCAGCTATGTGTCATTCTTGACTTCTTGTAATTCGCTGTTTGCTCTATCATTGATCCATTTACAACTCGGCCATTGGTTGATTGCTGTTTGTTTTATATTACAAAATCTTATAACCAATTAAAAATCGCCATTGATTTTACTGCTGCCACGTTATGTAGACTTCTGGTGTAAATGAAAACAAATTCTTTAGATTCAAACTGTCATTCAAATGACTGTGTGAGGAGTGTATCCGCCTTTTCATTGTGTTTTTGTGAACAAAGTAAGTAAAAATGTACTTATTTATATTATAACTCTCTTTGTGTCATAATAATAGACATATATTATGTGCTTTATGTTTTAATGATTTAAACTTATACTCAACCCAAGTTGACGTCATTGATTTCCATCACAAAACAAGGTTCGCCCGAGCTATATTTTTCTATAATCAAAAATAATGGGCACATATTTCCTTTATTTTGCAAGAAAATATTTAACTTCCAATGTAATATAATAATTTTGTAGTGTATCAATAAAATCACTGTATAAATTATCATTAAAATATAATTTCCAATTTTATCCCGAATATCATATCATATAACATTTGCGTTTGATTAACAAGGTTCTATGAAAAACCAGCTTTATGATAAATTTTAAATAAGCCTTAATGTCTGTGTACTATCCGCTGTACCTATATAACATCGATCCAATTTTGTCAATTACCACACATGCTTAATTGGTTTGATTACGAAAATGTGTCAGCTTCTTACAATGAATAACGCCCTAAATGATATAAAACTTCTTGCAATTCAAGTATTCACACAAATATTATATTTATCGTGTTATGTGCATAGTTCTTACTTTTCTAGATAACACTGATAAGATAGTGCTTGATGTATCTCTAATACATTTCTACAAAATTAATAATCTGTTTTAATATTGTTGTAGGTAAAGGGTCCACCATGACGGCCCAAGTGCAAGCTTTGTATGACTTCACAGGTGAGCCTGGCACCACCGAAATGTCAATAACATGCGGAGAAATCTTAACATTAATAAATACAGAAATAGGCGAAGGATGGTGGGAGGGAAGGAATTCCAAAGGTGAAACAGGCCTATTTCCTGCTGCTTATGTAAGGAAATTAACCCAGGAGGAGTCTGCACCAACAAAAATGGCTCCAGCTGCACCAAGATATGACCAAGCTGCAGATGAATGGGGTGAACAACAGTATAGTGCTGGGGATAACAACTACCAAAGAGGTACATCCCAAGATGACGGCTGGGATGATGATTGGGATGACGACACCTACTCAGAAATTGGGCCAGCATCGCAGCAGAAAACACAATACAATCAGCAGCCATTAGCACCATTACCAGGCATGCCCATTAATGATTATAACCAACATATTGATGATACTGTATCTACATTTGGGTCGTCTGTTGGAACAGTTAGGAAAAATAAATTTGCACCATCTTCTAAAGTTAGCGGAGAGAGCTACCTGTTGGGTACACTGAATGTTGAGGTCTCTGACTCGGAGAAAGTTTATATTGTTCAAGATGAAGATGGTTACATCTGGTCTCCAATCACACAGCCATACAATGTTACCGTAGCTTCACCCAAGAAAGAATCGAAATTCAAGGGGATCAAGAGTTTTATTGCATATCAATTGACACCATCCTTCAATAACATTCAAGTCTCTAGAAGGTACAAGCACTTTGACTGGTTGCATGAGAGGTTACAAGAAAAGTTTACACTCATACCTATACCACCTCTTCCTGATAAACAGATATCTGGCCGCTATGATGAACAATTGATTGAGCGCAGGCGGGTGCAACTGCAGGAATTTGTTGATTGGATGTGTAAGCATCCTGTCCTGTCCAAATGTGAGGTATGGCAGCATTTTCTCACTTGCACTGATGAAAAACGCTGGAAAGCTGGTAAAAGGCAAGCTGAAAGAGACAACCTGCTAGGCTTAAATTATTGTGTATCTCTAGTTGTACCTGAAAAAGCTTTACTTCAATCACAAGTAGATCACATCACAGAGCAATGCCACACTTTCATTGGTAGCATAGATTCATCAGTCAAATCAGTTACCAATATGTGTCTCGCACAAACAAAGAGATTCCAAGGCCCATACAAAATTGACTGTCAAAAGACGGGTGAAGCATTTTATAGTTTAGGGAATGCATTAAGTTTGGATGAAGGTACAATAGTTTCTACATCCAAGCTGACATCAGCTATCAAAATGACAGGAGGAGCTTATATTGAAATAGGAAGAATGTATGAGGAGCAGCCTAAATATGATTGGGAGCCATTAGGGGACAAATTTCATTTATACAAAGGTATTGTTGGGTCCTTCCCTGATTGCCTTGGAAACCACAAAGCTGCAGTTCAGAAGAAAAAGGAGTGCGAGAGATTAACAGCTGAGCACAAAATGGAAGTTGCACAATTAAATGAAGTTTTACGACGAACCGACGTCATATCGTATGCCCTTCTTGCCGAAATTAACCATTTTAAGAGTGAGAGAACTGTAGATTTGAAGGCCACTATGCAGAAATTTTTAAGGCAACAAATCACTTTTTATAAAAAAATTGTTGAGAAGCTAGAAATAACACTTCAACAATATGATGAATAGATTGTATTCAGTAAACTAATGTGCTATATTCAAGCTATGAGTACACTGAAAAGTATTCAAAATGGACTTTATGAAATTTAATTGTAATTTTTATATGTGTAACAAAATTAGGCATTTGAATAATCCAAAGGATTTGTAGAAGATATATAATCAATACAATGTATATGTGATGGAAATTGACTGAATGTCATTATAAAATACACAATTATAATTTTTTATACGCTGATAAAATCTGTACATATACAAACTTGCGCTTTTCGCCATTTCTACAACATATTTTTATTTTTTGTTATGGATAGTTTTAAAGTTGTACTAATTTTCAAATATTTTGAGACATTGTATGTTTATAGGTTAATAATAATTGTTGTAATATTCCATTTTATAAATAAGGTTGCTATAATAAATGATGAATATGTTCCTGAGTGTTTTTAATACAAATTTATACACAATAAACCTGTATTATTTATGAGAAGACCTTGACCTTATGAAATTGTAAGTATGATGAAATAAATATTACAACCATCCACTTGTACAAAGTCTAATTCAATTCTTTTTTTTTTTCAGGATCTGTGTTAGCATCAGACCGTGCAAGATGAGATAGCCAATAACACCAACTACTAGTTTAAGGCAATCATAAGGCTAAGAAATATTAATAGTATAAAAAATAATGGCAACTGAAAAGAAAGATGGCAATGCACTCTTAGCAAAGAAAAAGAAAGTGAAACCACGAAAATCAAGGGATGCCGATTGTTGCAGTGTCAACTTCCTCAAATGTGTTCTACATATTTTTAATGTGATATTTCTGGTGAGTAATTTTACATTTTTTTTTTTACTAAACCTTAACATTTTATATATCTCGATCGACTAAACGGGCCTAGAATTTCTTGACCTAGGGGTCAGCACAAGGCAATTTATTACTTACATTCCCGTCCGTAATTGGTAAAATTTGCTCAAACCTACCTAGTCCATATCCTCCATTTATATTCAAAAACAGATTGTCGTCTTTGCCTATCAAGAAGCTAGACTATCGTTGGTATAATCCTTGTTATGACAGAATTTATTTGTCTGGTCTTATCAGTTAAATGTTTGCCTGGTTAAAAATGGGCGTATGCCCGTTTAGGGAAAAAATAAATGAATATATTTAACAAAAAAAGAAAATATGAAAAGATGCAATATAACTATTTGAAAAATACACTTAAAAAACGGTTGTATCCAGCAGTACCTAAAATTAAACATTAGAGCAATAAGTAATCCATTCAGGCATAAGATTAGAGAGGATTATGAGTTTTACCACGAGGTCACTATGTAGTGTACTTTACCTACTCTCGATCAACAAGTGATAACTGCGTTAAAAACAACCGACTTCAAACTTGCACTTGCAACATTTACAAATACAGACAAAAATGCTCATAAAATAAAAACTACTGGGCCTATCCGAATAAAATTTTTATGGGACCAATTCGACACCATCCCGCATCGAACAAAAAAAGAATCACGTAAATCGGTTCAGAAACCTCGGAGTAATCGGTGTACATACATAAAAAAAAAAAAACATACCGGCCGAATTGATAACCTCCTCCTTTTTTTTGGAGTCGGTTAAAAATCAATTTGCAAATTTTGTATCATTATACACAATAGTCATGTATGATAATTTGTAATTATTAGCACGTAGTAAGCGTGTAATAATAATGCTCATTAGACTAATTGGCCGTAGATAAGCAAAAAGGATCCAACCCACAACATGACCGAAAATGAGATAAGTATACCAAACTGCTCGTCTAGGTCTATATTTTCGATTAGCAAAAACAATCCAAGTAAAATATGAATATTTTGACGTTAAATTGACACTGGTTACCAAACCACATGTATGGAGAAGCCATATTTTAGTTTCGTAAAAACGATCCATTCTTCTTGGATCATATTGTAAAACGCTCAGTCTAAGAAACTAACACAAAACTAAAATGTTTAAAAAAATCCAAAGCATGTGGATCCTTTTAGATATTTAATTTTTATGATATTTCATTCAAACCTATGCAAAAGATAAATCACTAAAAAGTAGTAATTCAGAAAGCATGGATCTCTTTTGTTAAACTAAATTTTTATTTAAAAAATAAAAAATGTATACTGGTTTAATAACAAAAACGATTCAGAACATTTGGATAGACTGAATATTATGTATTTAAAGCTTTAGGCGTTAGGCATGCATTAAGTTCACACTCAAGTATCTTGAATCGGGTCACACATCTTTGCCTTTTTTATACCGATTTTTCTAAAATAGAAGCACTTTGAAAATACCATGAAAAAATTTACGAAGCTGACGAATATGTCGAAGTAGCAAAAAAAAATACTCGCACAACTATCGATCACGCGCTCATGTGATCTTTATTACCTTCATTCAAGAAGACTGTAAGGTTTGTTGGGGATATAAATTAAGACTGAAATCGATTGAATGCGCACCTCCATCGACTAAACAGTTTAGTCATGTTGAATTCAAGAGGAGAATACAGCTCGACAGATCAGTTTAGTCGATGCAAAAGTTGTATGTATGCGCGGGCTCGAAAGGAAAATCTTTGGAGGTATCTGATAACGATTTTCAATTACTATGGCCAAATGGTAAAGAAAAGCCCAATTAGACGATTTGGATCTTTGACTATTTATCTAAATACTGCCTGGATGTCTATAAATCAATCCAAGGGGGCAATCCAAGACTTCATGACGATATAGATATGGCGGTGAACCGGACTTCGCACACGAAGAAGAATAGTAAATCGGATAGAATAAATATGTTTTATATAAATAATGAAAAAAAAAAATAGAAAGCTAGTTGTTTTATTTATGAAATTAAAAAAAATAAGGATTTTAGTAGCAATTAGCTACTTTGAATCGTTTTTGCGAAATGAAAATTCACTTATCATAATTGAAAATAGGTTTTATCAAAAAGGATCCTAACACACATTTAGCTGAATATTTCAAGAAATACTACTAACTAAATTCAATAAAATTTGTTTGTAAGAATAAAATATACATTGACACACACACTTTTCCTTAAGAAGCAATAAACACAAGCAAGTCTTTATATGAACAAACACAGGTTAAACTTCAATCTTCAATAACTCAAAAGTAACATTTTGTGGGTTGGATCCTTTTTGGTTATCTACGGCCAATTATTAAGAAGAATTATTTAGTAGACTCGCGCTAATAAACAACTGCATCTTTTTAAAAGCATTGCTTTTGCCGTAATAATATACCGTAGGTAATTAGCTTTCATGACCATGTTTAATTTAATAAATTTAACACACAATAAAGTATTTCGCTAATCAAAATTAATTGCAAGATTATGAGTCCCGCTCACATTAGGTATAAAATGACGCATGAAAAATTTAAAATATATATACATATTATAATATAAACGATAGTATCTCACGATATGACAAAAAAATATCAGATCCTACAATTACAAAACTAAAAAATCATTCAATCTATCTTCGTTCGTATTGTGACATCTAAAAACACTATAAAACAATCACAGCATATGAATGCTTTATTTTCATCGAAGCATCCGTTCGTCTGCACTCTACAATAATATAATAAGTTGTCTTGACCCCTCGTCGACACTGCACTATTCTAAACAGGCCTACTCCAGATCTTACAAGCTCAGTTTCATCCTTACTAATATTATAAATGCGAAAGTGTATGTTTGTTTGTCTTTCTTTATCGTCGAAACGGAGCAATTTTATGATATGATTTCTGTGTCTGGAAATAGTAGTCCAGACTAACAAAGGCTACTTTTTACCGGGGTGAAATATTTTTATTTTATAAATTTTCTAAATATCTCAGTGCTCCTCCTTTTTCTCGCGATACCTCGGGCGATAAGCTAGCTCAAAAGTAACGATTTTCTAGCAACAAGTCAAATAGCCTAGCTGTCTAGAATATTACTATGAAGTAGCAGTAGAGGAAGAATAGACGCTGGATCTCAATATTTTTTTTGTATTCCAATTAGTTAGAACCATATCTTCAGTTTGCAGGTGCCGGAGTGTTCATAGTAGGCGCTTGGACGATCGCAACTAGACACAGATTCGTACCACTTCTGCCAACATTTACTTACCCAGCCATTTCTTACTTATTATGTATTGCTGGGGCTTTGGGTTTACCCCTCTGTGGTCTCGGCTGTTGTGGACTGAAGACTGAAAACAGGACTAGCTTGTTGTGTGTAAGTACTCTTTAAATTATAAAAAAAAATCCATAATTCATAATAATATTATGTGCCTGCGATATATATGCATGTTTAAATGAAATTAAAACTGCTAGTTTCATTCTAAAATTAACCTATTTCAATAAAAAATGCGCTCAGTATTCTTGTATCGTGAATAAACACTGTTTCCATTTTAAAATATTTTTAATCCTTTCTGTAGATATTGTAGATTTAAGATGGCTCGAGACATGTTTTTATATCACAAAAATGTTAGACTTTGCTAAATACGTGACCTTGGAAACACGTTATAATTAGATTACTAGCTACAGAAAGTAATATAACTTCGCATGTCAATGACCCATAGTTATATAAAAATGTTCATTTTTTATGTAATTTTCTCCATGAAATATCGATAATATTTTAGTTTTATGAAGCAAAGCTTTTTTACTTAATAAAATAACAATTTAAAAAAAAACATTAAAATTTAGAGCGGCCGTACACGGACAGCTCGAGCAGTTAACGGCTGAGCGACGTACACGGACTGCTCGAGCGGTTGGTCGATGAATGCTCGAGCTGTCGCTACAAACCGCGCAGTTGACGGCTCGAAGCGGTCGCGACGGCTCGAGCAGTCCGTGTACGGCAGTGAATGAATGTCTGTAGTTCACCGCGCGGTCGCGGCTTCAACTGCTTGAAGCGGTCCGTGTTCGGCCGCCCATAGACATAAAACGTAATTTGTCACCATACTTAGTCATAATATCGTAAAGAAATCATATATATTTTTTTTCATTTTCAAATTTACGATCATACCTAGTCTGTGAAACTATTTCCTAATCTAATGATATACCTTTCCAGTACACATATTTCCTACTCATAACTTTCATCCTGGAGGTGGGTGCCGGCGGTCTAGCGTATTACTATGAAGTAGCAATAGAGGAGGAATTACGCAATGAGCTCAATTCCACATTTATCACCAACTACGCGCTGGACACCGTTGTTACTGATGCAGTTGATACTATGCAAGTAGAGGTAAGGTCAAATTTCCAGCAATTTTTTCAAGTAAATCTAGAATCATTATGGATTGTCGTACAAATGGCATCATGCTATTCGTTGAATCGTTTTTTATTTTACTCCGGAATTTAAGGTTGACATTGTATTTTCTAGGAATATATTTTTTAAGCATTTAAGCATTTTTATTAAAGTAAATATGTTTCTAGACCTTTCACGCTTCTAATGAAATGTGTGATTTATATTTACTTACTATTTAAATTAGATAACAGTATTTCAGAATATTTTTTCTCAATCTTGATATACAAATATTGCAAGCCCAATATTGACTATTCTCCTGTTTGTTTTTCCGCAAGCAACTTGTCACCGACTTGTTTCATTTACTATTTAACTGAATTTCGAAACGTTTTACCATAATTATCTAGCATTATAATAATTGCTCTAGAATCATCTATCTAAATTAAGGCGATTATTACAAGTTGTTTATACAATATCTTTGGGATGGAAATAAAACTCAGATAAACTTTTCCAGTCAACTTTATTTTTCCTGAATAGAGTTATAACGCTGCTATATGAAGGGAAACATTAAAAAATATTATTGTCATATATAAGAAAACTTAAACGTAGCTATTTTTAACATAGCAACTCCATATTTACAGTTCAAATGCTGTGGAGCGGGTCGGTATTCAGATTGGCGTAAAAGCGCATGGCATGAACACGACCCTCGACTGCTGGTGCCGGACTCATGCTGCAAGACTGTTACACCTCGATGTGGCATGAGAGACCATCCCTCTAATATATACTATCATGTAAGTAAATAAAATAAAACTGGTTTCACAGCTTTTGTAAGCTGTCATTTAAAAAGGTAATGTAGGAAAATTTACGTCAAAAAGTAGCAAATAGGCTATCAGAGATTGTGATGGTTATGATATACATATATTAAGATGTGAAACTAGTCCAAAAATGCAATATTTTGAAAGCTACTTAGTATAATAATTAATAGATTTCCTGCTGCTTTTGATGGTAGCTGTAGTAATAAGAACTATTGTGTTCATTCATAAATACGACAGGGTCATTTTGTCTTTTTTGTGCACACTATAGTAAAAATAAGAATGTGATTTTTTTAATGTATGTTCAGTACGATTTGTATAATATTATAATAATTATGATAATCCAACCAGTTTAGACTAAATAATTTTCAAGACTATCCAGTATCTTTGGAAATTTATTAAGCAGTTGTATCCTTTTTTCAAACACAATATTTGTTTATATACTTCATATAATGATTACATTTGTGTTTACAGGGTTGCGTCCACGAGTTCACAAAGCACATCCGAGACCATCTCGTCATACTGGCGGCCGTGGGGGTCGGAATGTCAGTCATACCAATATTCGGTTTCTTCTTCTCATGCGTTTTGTACGTTAAAATAAAACATGTGATTGACTGACCCCGGCCTAAGGCTGCCGCCGCAAAAAATCGCAAGGTTTTCGACAAATCGGCGTCCGCCGGGGACCTGTCAAAACCGACCAATCGGAGCTCGTACCGCGCGACGAAGTTTCCAGAAAGGTCTCGAACCAAACGAACTGTCAGACGCACGCCATGCCCGCTACACTCAAATTCAGAAAAAAGTAACATACCCATATCGACTATTAGCGATAATGTTAGTATTTAAATACAACAAAAAAAACAGTTTATACATTCGGTTCGCGATTTAACTGTTAGCACAACGTTCTTTTTGTATCTATATTTTTCTATTGTAAATTTGTTACTATATTAAACGTAGCATGCGGTAATCCTATTTAAAATTGAATGTTTAATGCTTGCAAAGTAATAATAATGTACGTGTAGAAGTTAGGAACAATGCAATCGAAATCATAATAGATTTAGGTGTAAGAGATGACGGGAATCTCATGAAATATCATTAATTTCATACCTTGTGTTCAATGAATGTTATAATGTCATAGATATAAAGTTGTTTGTGGTGTAGTGAACTAAAGAGTAAGTAGTAACTGTGAACGAATTTATATTTTAATATATAAGCATGAGATGTTACACTAAAAATGTCATATAAATGTAAATGCAAAGGCCATTGAGATATACATATGGAGACGACACCGCCTACATCACTTATGTTCCGCTCAACATACGCCATATGGCGTAACTGCACGCTCATTTTTTATTTGTTTTAAAGTGAAACGCATCAAATATGCCTTCGTGTGTGTTACGATATTGCACAAATAATACGGAAAAGTGCAAAGGAATAACTTTCATCGGTAAGTACCTAACTAGATAATAATTTTTAAAACTTAGAGCAAAAAAATGGCGCACAGATTTTGTTCGTGGTGTCTCCTCCATACGTAGTAATATTATCTCAATGGCAAAGGCATAACTTTTTATTAATTAAAACGAATAAATAACAGGTCTATTTTAATTAAAAATAAATGAGCTATCTTATGACCGGTGAATCAAAAACATGATCACGGAAATAAACAACAAAACATAGAGAAATAATAAAATATAAAATTTTGGAAAAAAACTTATCTACATAAAAATATGTGTAACACGTACAATAAATTATGTTGTAGCCAATTAATGTTAGTCATACTATATTATCTTATTTATTTGAATGTGATTACATCTATATGACATTGAATATATACAAAGGTGCTATATTGTTATCAATACCGTTTAATTGTGTACTTAAATCTAGATTGTATTTGATAAGACTTTGGTGATAGTCAATGTATTATGTTTTATACAGGTATTCGTTAATGGCTACGAATAATAATATATTTCTTCCTTTTAATACTATTATTTCGAGATTAGTTTTTATTTCATTTTTAGAACACTTCAATTTATTCATATTTTATCTTTAAATTAACATACTAATTATTATGACGCGATTTTGTCTTTAACCTAAAACTCAATTCCACTGAATTTAGTTTTTAAAATTCGGACATTCACATGCTAAACCAAAGATTAAAAAATTCAAATTGATTGTGTAAATTTATTCAAAAGCTCCATTATTTGTGACCTCTACCATTTACTTTTTTATAATCCTAACACGTATGCTAATTCGAACATCTGTATAAAAAGTCGACGGAACCATCACACTGTTATTGTTACCAAAGCTAATGTGCCTTACATTAAATTAAGAAACGTAATCGGTTATAATTAATTAATTATTATTATTTGTATGTCATTTAAAATGTTTATAATCTCGTTAAAGATCTGTTCTTTTAATGTGTTAGTCATTTATTTTATTTATTGTGAATTTGTATAGTCAAGTTTTCAAACATTTTTTTGCATTGTAACTTTGTTGTTTTACTGAATATTGTAATAAATGCAAAGGCAATATGTTTCAGCCAAATATATTTATAATTTTAGTTTTACGGGTATTTGTACTTATTAAAAGAATAATTGTCACAAGTTATAATATATTGGTTCTATTTGTTGTTTAATATAATTTTTAACTAAATACTTGTTTTTATTTCTACATAATATTATATCCTTATATTCTCATCTTCTTGTATGAGTGAATTCCATATAGTTAACAAAAAAATATACTCAGTATTCAGGATTTCCCCAAAAGGTAAAAAGGTTTAACCTTATTCGGGTAAATAATTGTGTGTTTTTTACATTTATAGTCGAGTGTTATTTTACAAATTTATATTTAACATGAATTAAAAGGTAAATGACTATTTGAAGGCTACTCAAAGAATCAGCATTATTGCTTGATTTATTCAGAGCGGAAAAAAAATTCATGTATTCGAAAAACGCATCATAATATCTTTTTGCGTTGTAAGGTTTGTTGTAAAAATATATCCATTATTCTGCCTTTAGAAAGTAATACAAAAATTTAATATTTACACACAAGTTTATACAATATGAAAAATATGACCTTATTACTGTAATAATTGTTCTTAGTTTCGATTCTTGTGAAGGCTAATGTGCGGTGGTGATCGCTCGCTGCCGGGCGACCCACCAGTTCGTTTGCCCGCTTTTATAAAAATCCCTATTTTAGTCATCGACCTTCGGTACTTCATCATCATCATCATCTACCTTACCTTATTGACTCCTCTCTAAATTCATTAAAAAATTAATATGTAAAATTATTAATTATATATAAAATTATTAATATATCAATTTTACATATTTTATTGAGGTCAGTAGTGTCAGTTTTCACGGTGGGTTATTGTAGATGTTTTTAAAATAATTTTACCTAAAATTAAAATAAATACCTAGTAAGAAAATTTAATTCAAATATTAAAAAACCTCTTCTTTCTACCTACCTACCTAACAATGTGTTTTCAAGCATTTCTCTGGTACTATATTTTGTCGTTCTAAACGGTGACTTTACTAGTTATATTCAGTACTAGCGGTCCGCCCCGGCTTCGCTCGTATTTACGTTTTCTCTACATAAGAACCATCCTCGTACTTCAAGGAATATAATAAAAAAAGAATTATCGAAATCGGTCCACCCGTTCACGCGTGATGCCGTGGCCAAGGAAAACGGGTTTCATTTTTATATATATAGATTATTAAAAGATCCAGTTTCAAGTTACATTAAGCAAATACATACAAAAACAGAACAAAATGTTAGAAGAATATATACATATATTTATGTCTACACAGGCAAGTTCTCTTGAACTTAGCCTAAAACGGGTGCTACTTTTAAAAGAAACAAACATTAACTTAATTTCTTTTTTTTTTTTCATTCATCGTATTAATATGTGGTTTGTACAAAGCGATTGAATACGAATCTATTAATTATAATGCCAATTAAGTAATGATCTTGAATATGAGATCATCGCAGAAGATTCTCCGTACAATAACATTTTACGACGTAAATTAACTACTGCGCTTGTAAGTCATTAATTAAAAACATAATAATTATCGTTCTTTACGATTGCATATTTCATAATATTTTCCCTATATTTTATCCATTGAATTTCAAAAGTAATCGTAATACATTTATACCTACTATACTAGATTTCCGCCCGCGGCTTCGCCCGCGTTTTCAAAGGAAAACCCGCATAGTTTCCGTTCCCGTGGGATTTCCGGGATAAAACCTGTCCTATGTGTTAATCCAAGTTACCCTCTATATGTGTGCTAAATTTCATTGTAATCGGTTCAGTAGTATTTGCGTGAAAGAGTAACAAACACACACACATCCTCACAAACTTTCGCATTTATAATATTAGTAGGAAGTTTTCATAACAAATGCAACAAAGCTTGTTTTTATGTGAGGATGTGTATGTGACTATTTCCGCGGAAAATTTTGCATTTCGCGCACGTGCAGTCCCGTCTAAGTAGCGTGACGGATCATGGTGCAGTGGGGTATAAGAAAGATTTCCAATTTTCTATTGACTAAAACATTTGGTTACAAAGCATTGCTCTCAACCAAACACAATACAACGGTGTACATTTGTAGGTCTACTACTAAAAGTACACTATAACACACTACACTACACTACACAGTACCTACACTACTAAAAGTAGGTAATTAGGCGGTGTATGCTTGTACAAGTTTACCGAGATTTTAGATGTTCTATACACAATACACATTTGTTATAATTGGACATCGTAACAGGTGATATGAGATATCTACTAAGTTCGTTGCGTGGTAGAAATGGCCGTATAGCTATAAACCCGCCAATTGTATGCCACAGAGCAAGTAGGTAATATAGTATTGTATGCGTAATATCATCACTCACTTTGATGCGTGTGCAAAAAGGGATTAATACAAAAGTAAATAAAGTAATTAAATAACAATGAAATTTATTTTGAGTTAAACTATTTTTTTTATTTAGTAATTAAATAGTTATTTGCCTATATTAACTAACCTAATTTTATAATTTATGCTAACAATATATTCACTAATTAGTTAGGTAATTTTTGTTAAATATATAAGTGGATGGCAAAGAACCATTATCCCAGTGTAAAGAAAACTATATTATAGTGAAGTGATCTGTAAACGTTCGTTAGGTATATTTTGTAACATAGCGAAATAATGGCGAAAGTATTTTACTTTTTTATTTTCTTCATCATTTTTATCAATACTGTGCAATCTAAAGAAACTATCCTGGTTATCCGTCGTGGGCCCGTGCAGCAAAGATGTCTTGAAAACAGAAACTATAACAAGTTACATAATGTTAGATTGAGAATACCAATAACATCAAGTTACACAACGAACATTGTAAGAAATCCCATACCGCGACACCAAAACATTTTATTATTACCTCATTCGAATCGTATCAGTGAAATTACGGTCATGCGACATGAGCAAGCTTCTGTTAAAAATGTCATGAAGCTAGTGCCAATGCAAAAACGAGTTAGACAACCTCCAACTTTCACGACATATTCTGTTCGGTCAACGAATCGCCCTCGATATGACAGTCTAGGTCGAGTTTCCAGCAAAATCCTACCTAGTCCTGCGACATACACTAGGCTGTCAACGAATCGTCCCGAATATGACAGACTAGGTCTAGTTTCAAGCCAAACCCTATCCAGTACTACTACATATTCTGGTATATCAACGAATCACCCTCATTATACCAGCCCGGGTCAAATTTTAAGCAAAACCCTACCCAATACATATTCTAGTCTGTCAACGAATCCGCCTCAAGACAGACAAGTTTCAAATAATAGTCCGCAAAGTTCTAATAACCCTGGACTTGGCAACATTGACACGACTACAATGCCATACTATTCACCGGCATCAACTGTAGAACCAGTTAGAAGCGATGACCCCAACGACAAAGATTATGGTGAATATAAAATAGACATCCGCGGTGATTTAATATATTGATATTTGAAATGTAATTAAATCGTGTTTTTTTAAGGACATTCAACTAACTAGTAAAATTATATTATTTTTTAATATAAATCTGTTTCACAAATATCGTTGGTGTTATTTGTTTTTTATATTTTCGATATACCTAGTGAGATTGTGGTTACGTGCATTATCCTCTTCACTTTATTTAAGCAAATTAATGAATAATAAAACAGGTTTGTTCAAATACAAATCTGCTTGGACCGCGTCAGTCGACCGGGAGTCACTTTGCTTCGCAGAACGTGTCGGTCTTTACATAAATAGTGCTTGAAAATATTCATAATGAAAATTAAATCGACAATATTTATTTTTTTAATTGCTGTTTGGAGTTGCAATTGCCATCTGCGGCTCCTTGGTGATATCTTGACAGGTGCGCATGACAGAATACATTCTGGAATTCAAAATGTGGCGGGTGCATTATTAGGGAATGTACACCATGGACCGGATTTTAACGTTGGAGGCCATGTTGGCGCAAATGGTCAAAGACGACCGGATAACCAGGGTAATACAAACAGGCCGGGAGATACGGTGGTAGTAGTAATAAAAGAAGAAGATAATAATAATGACAACTATAGACCACCGGATAATAACTTTCAACGCCCCAATGGACCTCCACATAATAATCATCACCATGGGCCCCCACATAATCAAAATAACCAGTTTGGACAAAATAACCAGAGACCTAATTACAATAATCCAAATAACTTTATAAACAGACCACCGAATAGACCCAACTATGGAAATGACTATCCTGATAATAATTATCAAAATCAAGGAAACGGAAACTTCAATAACCGCCCAAACAATCAACAACATGGTTATGGACAGAATAACTACCCAAATGATCAACAGCAAGGCTATGGACAGAATAACTACCCAAATAATCAACAGCAAGGTAATGGCTATGGACAGAATAACTACCCAAATAATCAACAACAAGGTAATGGACAG
>CAJQZM010040817.1:54683-144055 GCA_907164665.1 Colias nastes | reverse complement strand
TACTCGTCTATTAGTTCCAGTAGCAGTCTTCGAAGTACACCTTCAGGTCACTCCATCAAGTCAGAAACTAAATATGAAATTTATAATCCCATAAGTATAAAATCTATAAATAAAATGAATGCGTGAAGGATCAAGTTTATTAGGTCAAATATTTTGTATTCGTACAGTGATCTTTTCGTAAACGAGGAGCTGCTTACAAGCGTCACAGTGTCCACTCACAACGGCGGCCGAGCGCAGACTAAAATATTTCATTACAAATTTTTGTGCAATAAATCAAGATGAGCCAGTAAAATAACCCTTATTTCAATCCAAGTATCACGCGTTACAACTAAATATGTGAAAAAATAAGGTTTGATTTTAATTTTTTTCTCAGCCTATTTGTAACATTTTGATAGTTTTCTTTGCTACCTTTTTGAGTTGGACATGTCTGCTTACTTAAAATATTTTTAAATCAATAAATTTATTTTATTAAATACAAGAAAAATGTTCCTTTATTCAGCACGATATTGTCAATTTTGTGTGAAAGGGCAACGGAAAATATTTTTTATAATATTATAAACCAAAATTTTCGACTAAAAAATTGCTACCATTTAAAGATTAAGGATTAATCTATCTATAGTAATTATTAGTTAAATTTGGTTTTGTATTATTTTGTCGCAAAATGTAACGAAAAACTGCTTATTTTTGTCAGATTCGTAAACGCGTCCTTAACTCTGCATAAACACTACGACATTTTTATTTTTTACAAATATAAAAAAGTCCCTCGAAATCATATTCATTATCATTAAATAAGAAAAAAATAACAATATTTTTAGCAAAAAGTTCATAATAAAGATATGATATGTATATTGTAATCTTTCTTACATTTTTTTTTAACTTTCGTGTGAATTTTTACATGATCATCGAAAATTGTTTAAGTAAGAGTGTACCCTACTTAAAAGGTTCATAGTATTTTTTAAGAAAATAACCTACGCAAAACAAAAGATTCTTTCATTTTTAAACAATTTTTCCAAATCTCCACTCATCATAAAAAGTGCATATTTTGCGAAGTGCACCAATTGAGAAGAGCACCAGTTGCGAAGTGTACCATTTGAGAAGTGCACCAGTTGCTAAGTTCACCATTTGAGCATGGTGTACAAGTTGAGAAGTGCACCAAATGCGTCAAACCCGTTCAGTCAAGACTCGAGACCACTCGAGATTATATTATATAGTGCCACAAACTTATCTGACCCGGTGACGGTGTCACTGATGTCGCTTTCTTTTTATTTAAACAAAATATTCCGTATGAAAAGTCTGTGAAAATGTGACATTTCAAAATGGCGGCACGTAGTTCCAGTTTTTGCCACCGGGTCAGTTAAGTTTGTGGCACTGTACTCGTAGTATAAGTGCTGATTTACACAGGGTCAGTAACTGACTACAAATTCGAGGCAAATCAGTGCTGACCCGAAAAAAAACCCTGTGTAAACAGATTTGAAGTCAGTACAGAGGCTTGAAGTCAATGTAAACAGTTAAAGTCAGTCGCGGCGCCGAATTTCGGCGCCGCTACTGACTTGTCTACTGACCCTGTGTAAATCAGCACTAATAATCAAATAATAATATATACTAAGCACAGAACAGTAAAAACATACACAGTGTATTAAGTGCAATCTTAGAGTGCAATAAGTGCATTGGATTTGGATCTTTTCTTTTACTTAAATATCTGTGGTACCCATATTGACAGTTGACACTTGACAGAAATGACATAATAAGTATGTACAATGATAGGTATCGTGCTCGAAATTTGTGTTTGTTGAGGTTATATTAAATGCGAAATGAAACTTGGTATAATAGTTGAAATAATCTGTGATAAATTTAGAAAAATAAAATAAATAATTGGTTTCTTAAATAAATTATTTACTTGTGAATTGTGATTGTTTGAAGATATATTGATAAATTGTGAAAATGGCCCAGAATATTATAAGGAATTTATTGCGGCGTAAAGAATTTTCGATTGTGTAAGTAAAGGAATTTTATTATTAAAATTGTATTGACAAATATAAAATTATTCATTAAGGATGGAAATAATTGGTATAACTTTTTCAGATTTTGCCCAACAGTAAGAAATTCAGCCCCAGGAAATCCGGTCTTGAAGCAATTAGTCCGATCGACTGCATCATTTCATCATGCTTATTTCCAAAAATATTCATTGGAGCAGAACAGCTCATATAGAAAAAACCGTTTTTACTCTGTAAATGCAGCGGAAAAGACAGACCAAGATTATATAAATGAACACAAAATAACGATTATTGGTGAGGATGTACCAAAACCATACAGAGATATTGATGTTAGTGGATTTCCAGATTATATCAAGTCTTTCTTAAAAGAGCAAGGATTCACAAGTCCAACTGTTATCCAATCCCAAGCGTGGCCTATAGCACTAAAGGGTGACAATTTTGTTGGTATCGCACAGACCGGTACAGGTAAAACACTGGCATATCTTTTACCAGCTGTTGTACATATTAAAGAGACACAAGCGAGGCGAGGTAAGGGGCCAAGGGTACTAGTTTTAGCACCAACTAGAGAATTAGCCAGACAAATTGAGGAGGTTGCAAAAGAGTTTCAGAAATCATTAAATATTCGTAGTTTGTGTATATATGGAGGAGTTAGTAGATCACGACAAGCTGAAGAACTAAATCATGGTGTTGATATATTGATAGCAACTCCTGGAAGACTAAATGATTTTATTGATAGTAAAGTAACAAATCTTTCAAGATGTGGTTATGTTGTTTTGGATGAAGCTGACAGGATGTTGGATATGGGTTTTGAGCCGCAAATAAGGAGAGCTTTGGAAGGTGTTCCCCATGAAAGACAAATTTTAATGTTTTCCGCGACATGGCCAAAAGAGGTACAGTATTTAGCTAAGGATTATCTTGGCAAATTTGTACAAGTAAATGTGGGATCAACTGATTTAACTGCAAATCACAACATTACTCAGCATATTCATATAGTTGAACAGCATGAAAAAATGGATAAGTGAGTACTATCTATATTATTAATTATTGTTAAAGTTTTCATAATGTATGAATTTTGAATAAAGTTTCTTATTAAATTTCTTAAATTATATTGAATATTCTTCTGCCTTCCGTATCTGCACAATAAACAATATGCATTTAAAAAATATAATAATTAAAATTGACTATTACAGGTTGAAACAAATAATGCATGATATATCTGGAAGTGGTTTTGGAAAGATATTGGTGTTTACCAATACAAAGAGATTTGTGGATAGTCTTACTCTAACTCTGCGTAGAAATAATTGGTCAGCTGTTGGAATTCACGGTGATAAGTCACAAATGCAAAGGGACATTATTATAAACAAATTCAGAAGTGGCGGAACAAATATATTGGTTGCAACAGATGTTGCAGCCAGAGGGCTAGGTAAATACACATTTTTAGACGTATGAAATATACTATTTGTAACAAATTTTCATTTTTTGAAAAAAATATTTATGTAGCACAATTTTTTTTACTTTTTTTTTAATATTTAAATATGTAATATTCAAAATTCCAGTCAATACATTACAATTTTCTGTGACTGTATCTGTGGCCCGCAACAAATATATCCATTTATTTGTATTTTTTCAAAAGTTATATTTGTTAAGATGGCTAAAGAAACTTTATAAACAATATCTACTGCAGAATACTTTTGTAAAATTTGTGAAATGCTAGTTACTATGACATTTTTTGTGTATTTGAAAATAATTTTATCAAAAATGGTATTAAATTTGTCTAACAATTGATACCTTTTTTTTAGATGTGGATGGCATAACACATGTTATAAATTACGATTTCCCGAACACCACCGAAGACTATATTCACAGGATTGGACGTACAGGGCGATCGCAAAATAAGGGCGTATCTCATACAATCCTCTCAGAGGAGGATGGACGACAAGCAAAGAGCTTAATAGCTGTGTTAAAAGAAGCCAATCAGGTATATACAATACACTTACATATTTTAGAAAGAAGCGCGAGCACAAAAACGATCATAGAGAACATGACATCATTATCTTATCTTATCTTTATATATAAAAATGAATCGCAAAATGTGTTGGTAAGCGCATAACTCGAGAACGGCTGAACCGATTTCGATAATTCTTTTTTTATAATATTCCTAGAAGTATGAGGATGGGTTTTATGGAGAGAAAGCGTAAACATGAATCATGGGCGAATCTGGGGCGTACTGCTAGTATGTATAATAAAGATGAATCACTAAATGTGTTACTAAGCGTAAAACTCTAGAACAGCTCAACCAATACGGTTAATTTTTTTACGTTTTTCCTAAATAGAAAAAGGGATAAAAAGACAGAACAATGTTACATATGTATAAAAATTAGTTCTTTTTACGAATGGCAGGGGCGCTTTGCAAATTCAGGTACAAATGGTCTTGATGACAATACAAATACTTTGATCGGTTTCGTGCCTGCGTTTCTGCTTAGTTATCTTGGTAGAATCTGTTTTCTATTTCCTGTAAAACGAACAATGATTCAGGACTCATTCCTAACTGTCTCTGCTCCAAATAGAGGCGGAAGACAAAATACATATAAAAATATGTCTATGTATACTTTGTACCAATCATACATTGATGGTGTTCTTTTTGAATTAAAAACTTTCAACTAATTAAAAAGAAATAAATTACTAAGGTTATGTTTTTGTTTCAGGAAATACCGGAAGATTTAGAGTTACTGGCAAGAGATTATAATAACTCTAAAAGCATTGAAAGAAGAAGCAATCCAAAGTACAGCCAGAAAGGATACAACAATAGAAGCTATACTAATAACTATAGGAGCAACAATAATTACCGAAGCAACAATAACTATAGAAGCAGTAATAAGAGATGGCAATCATATGATAGAGAAGATTATTATTAGAATTTTAGTTTATTGTTATAGCTAATTTGCTTGTATTCTATTCTGTAATATGTAGCTTTAGGATTTCCCTAGTAATAAAATATTTCAAACATAAACAGGAAATTTATTTTTATTTCCTTAAAAACCGACAGAAAAAAATTGGAATTATTACCAACTCACACAAGAATATCTATTCATCTCACATTCAGTGCATTCATCTATTCGTATAGGAGCTACCAACGTTGACAAGAGAGAATTTTAGTATAGTTGGTTCTTTGATATACTGTTTCTCTTCTTATTTCGGTTAGAGTCCGGGCTGTCTGGCTGGCCGCAGTGGTTGCGTTTATTAGTGCGCATCTTATCTGCACAGGAAAATATCCGTAATTTAAAGTCATTTATTAACGCGTAATTTTTAATCTTTTGCCTTTAGATAGATCCATCAGACATAAATTTTTTATTGCAAGACGTTTTTTTCGTTGTTAAATAGGTGCCAGACGCAATTTTTTATTTCAAAATCATTAAAATGTCATCGAAATAAGTGAAATTCCATCAACATGAGTCCCCGTGAAGGATATACTATGTATAATATTCATTTTACTATTTACAATTTTTTAGCAACAATCTACCATGGTGCCTCCTTTTCCCAACGAACCTCAAATAGGTAGTTAATGTAAACTTGATAAAAACCAAATATCATCAAATTCATATTTATACCCAAAAGTGTAATAAATATGAAACCATCTATTAAAAATATTAGTTTACTAATTATTCAATATAAGTATTAAAAAAGGATAATATAATATAAGTAATAAAGTTATTACTTACCTTTTAAGCGGACTCATGTTGATGTAATTTCACTTATTTCGATGACATTTTAATTATTTTGAAATAAAAAATTGCGTATGGCACCTATTTAACAACGAAAAAAACGTCTTGCAATAAAAAATTTATGTCTGATGGATCTATCTAAAGGCAAAAGATTAAAAATTACGCGTTAATAAATGACTTTAAATTACGGATATTTTCCTGTGCGCACTAATAAACGCAACCACTACCGCCAGCCAGACAGCCCGAACTCTAACCGAAATAGCAAGAGAAACAGTATATCAAAAACCCAACTATAAAATGACTTTTTTTAAAACGTTAATAGCTCCCGTACCATATTTAAAAGATCTATTTTATTTATTCTGTGAGAGATGGGCAATCTATTATTGAATTATTTATATCTATCAAAATCAATCAGTTGCTATGACAACTAAATTAAGAATGTCGCTCTTGATGTCGCTTCATTTATATAACGTGGTGAGGGCGGCGTAAACAAGATTATGTAAAACTTAACTAAAATGGCATTGCTTCCCGATCTAGATATTCGAACTGTTTTGAATGTTGTGGAAGAAAATTTTGAAAGACAAAATTTGGTAAGATACTAAAAGTTAACCCAACTTACTACTATCTAGTACTGGTTCTCTTTTACAATTCTACAATTAACATGATAATCTTTAAAATGGATTTGGGAATATTCGTACCAGTCATTCAGTATCAGGAAAATTTCTTTCAGAAAACCTATGCCATTCGCATGATTTATACAGGTGAACATACTTTGACTAAAGAGGAGATCATACAACAATTTCAGCAGACGATTCATGATGTGAATGCTAGTTACTGTGAAATAAATGTTCATGGCTTATTGCTCGTTTACGATAGTTACTTTATTCATATTGTTGAGGTTAGTACGTAGTAATTCAGTGATCTAATGAATAACAGGCTGAATGGATAAAAGTTTTTGCGGATCTTTTGCATATAAATCTTCACTTTAGTGCAAATAAAGAAATGAACAAAATGAACCAAATTATCGTAAACACTTGGTAGGAAATAAGATTATATTCATTCAAATATGAAATATTAATAGGGCTCCGAAGACACAGTGTACAGACATTTAAGGTTCCTATTTCAACGTGAATTGTCTTGGATAGAGTATATGAAAAAGCAAGATGAGGAAGCGGCCAATACTGATGATGAAGAAGAAGGTATAAAGCTGCTTGAAGAACCAGAAGAAAAAGTTGAGAGAAAAATGTTTAAACGTTTAAAGATGTTGGTGACATACCATTCAATAACGACGGTAAGAATTTTATAGAAATATTTCGTCATTCAGTTCATTTACTAAGTATTTTTATCTTATGTATGAAACGGCTTTCAGAATCTTACCTTATTGCCATGTAATAAACGATCGCAGGACTCTTGAAACTGAGTTAAGATAAAAAGAGTACCTACCTTTAATTTATCTAAAACTAAAGACGAATTACAGCGTTTCTTCGACGGTTGGCGCGCAGTGACGGCCCGACCCCCAACTCTGGTCGGAAAGTTGGATGTCTACGGTCCATTGTCTGAGCATGTGGAACAATTGCGCATCTGTCTTGACAAGATAAGCAAGTTCTGTGCGCTAGCACAAGCTGATGAAGAGGTGGATATATAGCCTATTATAATTTCTATTGTTACTTAATATTTTTGGTATTTACCATAGATTTAAAAAGCGTTTTATGCTTGTATATATCACAAATATCTGAATTTATAGTTATTAAATTGTGATCAATGATTTTTCAATGATTGAATTCGGACATCTAAGAGGTATTTACCAGTTTTCTATCAAAGCCAAACTTTGAGCATCATGAATCTATCGATCAGAAACTACAGGTAGTCAATAAGTAGCTTTTTATGAGCCTAGTACAAACCTGCTCTACATTTCAGTTGTCATTTACTGGTTTGAGTGCAAATGACCCAAAAATGGAAGCATTACCTGAAGTGACTCTATTAGATTATCTGCTGCAATCACAGCACATACTGGATCTTCGTAACGTGGTGCATTTACATCGGCGTGTCGATGACTATGCGTTCTATTTTGGTAAGTACACCAGATGAGAATATTTCAGGCTCACCATAAATGTAATTAATTTTGATAGCATAGTGTACTAAATTAGGTTAACTCGAGCGGTAACCTTGCATGATTACTAATTTTATTAACGAATAATTGAAGAAAGTATGAAATTATATATTATCTAATTTGCGTGTAGGTACTTTCTTTAATATATCCAATTAAAGATGATGAGAAGGTGGAAAATCCTAATTATTTTACATCACTTTTATAAATGTTAAAGTGTCTTGTTTGTGTAATTGTGTCTGGAGATAGATAGAGTGACATAGACTACTTTTTACCGCGGTTAGCGTTAGCTACTTTTAGCGATTAAGTATTCTGTGCCGCGGTGAAACATCCCATTTTACTACAATTTCCTTTGACTACACGGGCGAAACCGGGGGTGGGAAGCAAGCTAGCTTCCTATTATAAATGACATTTTTTATTAATGTATTTATTTTCTGAACAGAGAAAGTGTGGCCGCTTCCATCACATTTTACACCACGTCTCCTTTACAAGTTGAAAATTGACGATTCCTTCGTCGAGCCATTACCAGTCATGCCGTGGGAATTAGTGAAAAAAGAAGTAGCAGAAGATGAGGAAAGAGAAGAACAGAGTGGCAGTTCTTCTAGTGACTGAGGCTTTTCGTTGCTTAGTTCATAATTTAGTGTGTACAGTAAAAGCTGTGAAATTAGGTGCCTACATTATTTCTATCAATGTATCGTTGAACTTTCAATCATGTAATAAAAAAGTTTATACTAATAAACAATGTACTTTAATTTGGCATTTTATTCTTGAATATTTTTAATGTTAGTTCGAAGAGCAAAATCTGAATATACAGGTGGTATTAAAATAGTTATCTATCTTGTTTGGTGCTGGTCTAAAAGTTACCATAGTAATAATATTGATCAAATCAATTGTGTTAGAGACTATACACTTACACAACGTAGTAACTGCTACTTTACGGATTTGTGTGAAATATATAATATGGATAAACAGAAAACCAAGAAAAGAAATAGGAAAACTGTGCTGGGTATCAAACTACCACCAATTGACAATGAAAATATAGGTAATGTTCAAACCATAATAGACGTTGATCCACATTTTTATTCTTTGGTTGAAGGAAGACCGATTAGACCTAACAAGTCTTTACTTAAATATAAACAAGATATAAGAGAAGTTGCACTTAAGAGAACACTTCACGGTTTTTTAGTCGACGAAATATTACGAATAAACAGAGAAATTGAAACGGAAAGAAAGAAATACGAAACTGCATCTAAACACTTTGACGAATATAAGCATAGTTTCGATAAGTTTTTAGCCTTTGATAACAATAAAACAATAGTTATAATGAAGACATCAGATAGCTTAGCTAAAGAATTATCAAATCAAACAGAAGATAATAAGAAAGCTAGCTATGAACTTGCTTCACTTAAATCAAAATTACAATACATTGACGAGACATTACAGATTTTATTATCATTTCAAAGTTTTTTGTACAATGCTGCCCCTGTTTTGTGGCGTGAAAAAGTTAGCAAACCAGTAAAGTATTCTGAGATTTTCACAATGGATACAAACTTCTTTATAAAAATAGATATAAATCTAATAAAAGAAAGACTAAGCAAATTACATCAACCTTGTCTTTATTTCGAAACTCCTGAACAACTAATAAATGCTTTTAGCATGCTGGAGAAGCAAAATTTGAATTATCTTTTAGTAACTGAAGAACTAAATTCAGAAAAACGAAAATTCCTCAAATCTGTAGAACATTTGAAGTGTTTGATGAACATGGAACTAGATTACGTTCAACAGCAGGTAACTACAAAATATATATCCAGGTAAAAATAACTATAATTTTGTTTATTTCTTATTCAATTTTTACTCGGTTTCATTTCAGATTAACTTAACGGAGGAGATAATCAAATGGAATGAAGCAAGGGAAGTAGAACTGAAAAAAGTTTTTTTCAAAATTCTTAACGAAAATATGCGTTACTTAATCTCCTCAGAGACTGCACTGCAGATATTTAATTACGTTGAATTTGCATTTAATCAAATCATAGCGCCCAATGATACAAATCTTAGTCCATTAGAAATGATGTTTTGTCTTGAACGAGAATATAATAATATTATGCTAGACTTATCAGCGTTCGACTTGGACGACATAAAGTCAATAGAACAAGAAATATACGAAAAGGGAGTAAATGAAATTAAACAGGCGAAGATCGCAAATAAGCTTTTAAAGGATATTGATAAATTAAGCAAACGGTTAAAATCAGCATATGAACCATCTAAGCGTACTTATAATTAGATAACTTTATTTATATAAATATAGATTAAACTCAAAATCTTAATAAACTCAGTTAACACATCTGTTAAAGGTGCTTTTCCTTCAGGTGGCATTATAAAAATTCCACTCGATATATTTTTTACCGATTTGTGTCCCTCAAATCTTCTTTTAAGATTCTCATTTTTATTCTAATCTTTGCGTGAATATTTTATTGATGAATGACAGTGACAAACACGCAAGCTTTTGACTGGTATTCATTGTGATAGATGATTTTTTAGTAAATTTTCATGGAATATTTTAATTTGTATTAATTTTCGAGATGTCCTGTTTAAAAGAAGAGCGTAAACCAATACGCCCAATAAAGACTTTAGATGTTATTTTTAGACGACGTTATGTTCCTAACACCCAACATTATTTTACCAATCGAAGTAAAGCTTTTAAGAAAGATGCAAGTAAAATAAAGCCATCACAACCATTTTTTGTACCAAGGTCAGAGAAATTGCTTTCTTATATAAAGTACAGTGATCGCAATGAAAAGCTGATATCCAGAAGAAGGTTATCTCAACCGCTGCATTTGAAAGACAATCTAAGAATAGCGGCAACAAGAGATATATCAAAAAGACTTTACCTTGAAGAACCTCCAGATAACATAGAGACAGTTGTTAAAATTCATCCAGAGTTCTACACTGTCATAGAAGGTCGACCTTTGCGATGTTTTGACGATATTAAGGTATACGTTAATAATATTCGGAATTATGCTATGAACAGACAGCAAATAGGATACAGACGTGATTTAATTTTAAAAATTGATGAAAGTTTAGCTGAGGAAACCAAAGAACATGATATAATCGTGGTAAACTTAAAACAGCATATTAAAAATTTTCAAAAATTTTTAACTGAAGATTATAAAAAAGCATGTGCCAGGGTCTCTAATGCTGAAAAAGTTTATAGTGATCTAGTTGCTAAAAATTCAGAATTTCTTGGATATGTTTCGAAATTGACGATACTGAACAATATTATATTCAAACTGGACGCTATAAGAAGTATTTTAAAAATTTACAGGAGTTACTTAATATTTGTAGCACCTCTATCATGGAGACAAATGTATGACGAAACATTAAGGGATAGAATACAATCAATTCAGTTTGAGACTGGAGAGTTTGCGACAGACAATGATTTGGTTGAAACCTTGGACATCGATAAAATGATTGAGCTAGCTAAACAAGAATTACAGAATCCTAACCCCGCTCACATGTATTTTAAACGACCGCATCAGATGCTATATCTTTTTAGGATAATGGAATTACAAAGCCGAGAGTATTTAATACAACTTTCTAAAACTGATGCTCCGTTTAGAATTTTGCAAGATCGCATTAAGCAGTTAAAATTAGTAACCAAACAGGAGCTAGATCATTTCCAGTATTATATAGATTATATTACTAACGAGATAGCCCGAGAAACATACAATGAAACTTATTTACGTGATAAATTTTTTCGCATTCTAAACACTACATTTTATGATAGTGTTGCAAGTCCAAATACATTAAAATTGAGAATTTGTATAGAATATGTCTATGAACAAATATTTGGGAAATGTGAGGAAGGACATCAATGTTTACAAGACCCAATGAAGATATTGGAAGTTATGTACGAAGACTATAATTTACGTTTAGATTCATTAGATTTTAAAATTGTTAATCAAGCGCGTAGTGATTTCTTTGCTCAAGATTTGAAGACGATGACAAACGCATATAAGGCTCAGAGAGAACTAAGGGCGTTCCGTGAGATGACAAATGCAATGAATAAAGCATTTTTACCTCCAGCAAAATATAAACGGCCAGTGCTAAAAAAATTTTTGGATAAAAAAAGTCGTATGGCATTATTACTATCTGAGAAGAGGCAGTCCAATATCATGAGTGGTGAAAGACCAAAGCCAAAAAAATACAAAATTACAGCCGAAGAAAAAGAAGGATTACTCATGTTTACAGACTGGTGTGAAGGAACTAATCCGGGGCCGTACTTAGAAGAGTACTATAAGTACGTAAAACCTGTATTTGAATGGGTGCCTCGGAAGTCAGTTTTTCTTTAAATTTGAATAAATATTTTGAATTATTACATTTTTGTATTTTTGACACCTCTTTTTTATATTATCTAGATGGTTTTATTTGTCGTTTCCACTTTAACATCTTTTATAGAAAATAATATTTATATTTATTTTATTCTTCTTTGTCTTAATAATGGTTGACAAAGATTCACGTTCATTTATTATTAATATAAACAAACAAAAGGAATTCAAACTTTTTGAGCCAATCAAGCTCAATAATAATGGACGTAAAATTTTTATTCGAGAAAAGCAATCATCCAAAACCAGTGCAAAGAAATATGATTTACCAAAACAAGAAATATTACCTGTACGTAAGTTAAAGCGAACACAGCTTTTACTACCTTTTAGATTATTCATGAAGAAACAAAATAAGAATCGATTCAAAAAATATACAGAAATTAGTATTTTTGATAAACACAGAATTTACCGTCCTCAGTTCCAAGACTACTTAGCAGAAGATAAACTTCCAAATGAAATTAACACAATTACTGATTTAGATGAACATTTCTTTGAATATGTCAATGGGCGTCCAACGTTTTTACACGTGCCTATTTTTAAAACTTTTAAATTGATGCTTAACGATTTTATGAGAATTCGTCAAGAAATAGGCCATAAAAAAGATTGTGTATTAAACGTGGATGTAAATAAAATCCAAGAAAATGAAATATATGATTTAGCCGTACGGCATGTTATTCAAGAAGCTAGTCACTTTGATAGTTTTATATCACAAGATTATCATAATTCTATGATACTTTTAGCAAAATGGGAGCAATTAGAACAAAAAGTTGAGCGTCAGGTTGCTGAATTGCAAAGTTTAGCTAATGAGATGTTTAGTATCAAGTCGAGAATAATTGGACTTGATTATAAATACAGCCAACAACAAAAGTTTGGCAGATTTTTGTACTATTTGTCACCTCCCACCTGGCGCTTACATAACAGAGATTTTGCGAGATCTGTAGAAATAGAAGCTAAGGGGTTCGACTTTGGTGATTCTAATGACGAGGACACATTTACTGTAATATTTGAAAAATTGCGCAAAGTATGCTACGAAAAGCCAGTAAAACCCGTCTTATATTTTAAACGTCCCGAAGACATTATAAAAGTGTTCAATGCCATGGAATATCAACAGTTGCATTATTTCACTCATGTGACACATTTAAAACCTTACATAAAGAATTTAAAGGAGAATATTAAAACACTCAAAGACATGAACACTCAAGATAGTGCTTCAATTTTAAACTCTATATCAAATTTCCAAAATCTTTTAATTTTTTGCGAAGACAGATGTACTCAACTAAAAGCGAAATTTTACAAAATATTATTTGGTATATTTTATGATTCTGTTGGTAAATTAGATGTTTTAAAGTTAAAGCTACACTTGGAGTTTTGTTTTGAAAAAATAATTTTAGACAAGCCTTTGAATATGGACATTGTTACGATCGCAAGAAATCTTGAAAATTTTTATATGGAATATTCTTATCGACTAGACTGTATAAAAAGTGGAAACTTACGACGAGCTATAACAAAATGCCAAGAAACGGAGAGTCAAAAAATCGTGAAAGCTAATCGAGCTGCTAAAGAATTGCGCCTCTTTGATCGGTTGGAAAAAAAAATGCTACGAGCCCACGGTCTATATTCCAAATCTATGAACAATCAAGTAAATTATCAGAAGTTTCGTCAAGGCAAAAAGCCTGACAAAATATATAAAGTTTCATTAGATACTAAAAAGAGACAAAGTTTAACAGCAGACGAGTTGGAGTATTTAGCGCTCTTTACTGACTGGACTGAAAATGAAGATCCGGCTCATTATTTACAGCGCCTGAGTTTAAAAGAAAATGACAATAAACTTGTTTAGATTAATTTAATATACAACCTTAGCATACAACTTATATGTCATTAATTCAAATTTATGACTTGATTCTTGTAAAAGCAAATGTTATTATAAAAGGTATAAAACCTTAAGGGAAGTCGCCATACGCATAAATGAAAAGCAAAAGTTTTAATAAAAACAGACTTTATTAAGGGAGTCAATAGAAAGAACATTCATTTGTTACAATGACAATTGAAATAAACAATACAATTACAATAATGCATCGATACTTTTAATAAAACAATTTTTTCAACAAAATATATATTACCTACACATATAAAGGTTTGGTTTCATGGTATTGACGAATAACTACACATACGGAATTTACATATTTACAAGGAGCTTAACATAATTTATGGTAAAAAGCGTCTATATTTAAACACAGATATATCTAAATATTTACTATGTTCTCTACGAATAATAAATAAATAGCTTATATAAAATTGTGTTCATTTTAGTATTTTAAGATTTCAAAACAATTATACACTGTAAGAAGTTAATTCATAAAATTCACTCGCTTTTATCTATTTACAACTTATTTACACGAGTTTTTGAAAAAAACTTTAAAAGCCTCTGAAAAAATACAAGCTCAAAAACAGAAAAGAGAACTTACAGATAATATTTTTGGGATCAAAGCTTTAAGTCTCGCCTACTCGAAATTATGTTTCCTATTATTTGCATGAATGTAATTAAATTAATCAATGCGGATTTTAGTCGTAAATAATTCGATCAAAACATAAAATTATTTTTTATGGTTTATGAAACAATTGTTAAGAATTTTGTTAAACTTTTTAATAAGGTATGTTTAAATTTGTGTCTAGTGAACAAATTACGAAGAGCATCAGGAAGTGAAAAACAAGTAGATACTAAAGCAAACGCCTAATGAAAGTATATGTATATAACTACTTCTTTGTCAAAAATTTTTCCTATATTATATGACAAATTACAAATATTAATGGTCCCACACAATATTGTGAGCCAAATAAACTAATTTTCAACGTATTCAATTAATTTACTCGTTATTGAAAATTTGTGGGAATTATAATCAGTCCTACAATCACGAAGCTATGTTATTCTTTATCTGTTTTTAAAATTTTATGAATCTCTTCATTTCCTACCTAGCTATTTTCAAAAGAAAATGACTAGTTTCTAAATTAATTATCAAAATATTCGTATCCTTCAAAATGTTCAATATAACTTGAGCAACATTATGATGGAATATTATCATAAGACGTTACAAATCTATCGTAAAAACAATATTTGGTGTTTCTACCGTGGACAACGTTAGCAGTATCCATACCTCAAATGGTATCTTAGCTTTATCGTTTAGGACGTTGACAAACTTTAACCATATAGCTTTTGCCGTATATGAGCAGTTTATCTAACTCGTTTCTTTTGTAATTTCGCAAGTTTTCTTCTTTTTAGTATCATTTCATATAATGATTCAAGGCCTTCGTGGAGACCTTCTCCTGTGATAGCACATGCTGGTTGAACGTGCCACGAATGTGCATCCCGAGATCCATGTGGGGAAGATACTAACTCGTGAAGTCCTAAAAGTTTTTCTAACTCCCGGGGCTCTTTGGCTCCCGGTAAATCTTGTTTATTTGCAAGCACGAGTATTGGCACACCGGTGTTATCTGGTGATTTAGCAGTTCTAATAAGCTCCATTTTAGCCTCTTCCATCCTCTCTACGTCTACAGAATCTAGAACAAATATAATGCCATCCGTACACCTCGTGTAGGATTTCCACAGTGGTCGTAATTTTTCTTGACCGCCGACGTCCCACACAAGAAAGTTGACACCTTTTGACTTTCCAATGGTGCCTTTAACTTTCTCGCAATTGAAACCTATAGTGGGCACCGTATTGAGGTATTGATCGAACTTGAGCCTGTAGAGTGCAGTGGTTTTGCCGGCGGAGTCCAGGCCCAGCATGACGACGTGCAGTGTGCCCTGCGTGGATGGCAGTGCATCGAGCAGGCTCGAGTTTTTGCCCATATTTGCACCCATACTGCTTAGTGAAGAGACCACTATCTGATACTCTCGTCGGATCGCAGCATTTTGAACGACCTGGAATGATAAAAGCCTAGGATTATTATTATTAATCTATTTGATTAGAAGCCGACATTTTTTAACCTTAAGTCAGGGATTCTATCTTTGAGAAAGACAAAGATAAGACTAAATCAATAGATGACTAAATTATAGACGACATTGCTGCGACATTGGATGCTAGTGCAAACTTGTTAATTTATTTTTAAGTCGTGATTATATTATTCACTATAATTTGAAAGATGATGTAATTGTTAAAAACTAATAGCTACATTTAAACTTTTAATATCCGAACCCATTTCAAGATTTCCTGATATCGTAATTACACAAAATTTAAAAAGATAGTATACGCTTATAGGCCGTACTTAAACAAATACAAGCTTATAGGCTATAAACGATACTCATACAGCTTTTAATAAGCCGTTCAATGTTCAGTGCAGCCAGACAACCTATATTAGAATTCAATAACGGTGCATTACGATGATAGTTGGAGAGGGGGGAGCGTACAGACGAGACAAAATGTCGCCACGATGCCCTTATAGACATTAGACCTTTCACAAGCGAAACCGTGCTTAGATTAAAACGATACAAATTGTTATTTTCCGATATGACCTGACCTAATGCGTCTTCAATAAATTACATAAGTCTATGCAAAATCTTTCTTTTTCCGCATTTATTACGTGACGAGGAAAAAAGAGCTGAAATTATTTTAACGACTGTTTTATTTCTGCTTATTTAGACACAAGTAAAAACAATCGATGATGACGTGATGTATTCCTGTTAAACCGTTCCAAAATAAATTTGTCTGTTATTATTTCTTGTGATGAGCAACTTTTGTCGTAATAAAAGTCTTTGTTATTACTTTTATAATGACATCTCGTAACGCGTCAGACGGTTCGATGACTTTTTGCACGGTTCTGCGTCCTGAAGCGAACTAACAACTTTGCTTGTTATTTTTGACTTTGCTGGCCAACGACCTCGGTGCACCGAGTACATCTACGCATATTGAGGATCATTATTACTATATTCGCTATTATTAGAATAGTATTTACTATGCATGTAACATTTTAATTAAAGCTCTTACGTCGTAGATTGTGTATTTAATTGTACCCTTTTTAACCGACGCGACGTTACCAAAACGATAGGCCTTCTCAATTCCAAGCGAGTGTTTTATTAATGTTAACCATGACTAGAGTTTTTGATTATTTTACACACAGAGAGATATTTTATATATGACAAAAATAAAAGACCTCTGGCCAATTTTTCATTTAATTAATGAATGCTGAATCATTTTTAATTTCTACAAATTGAATGCTCAAGATGAAAGTGTCAGCTGATTAGTTCTAAACAGGTACGAAATCAGGTTAATTTTTTATAACATTGTGGTTTCCTTAATTAAAATTCGAGGTCAGATAAATCGCAAGCGGATCCCAATACGATCGGTCAACTGATTCTTGAAAAACCCGTATTGCTACTTTTGTTTTTATTTGAACAACTAGCAGAGTTTTACTATCGGATGACCCGAGGTCATGTAACCTATATCGTCGATTTTTATCTAGCCTGTTCAATTGTTTGTGCGGTTTTAGATAATGAGAGCTTTCAACGTTTTGTAATTGCATTATTTATTGGTGAGGGAATTATGAACAATAAATTATTGAAATATATAATAGTATTTCTTCCCTGGTTCTTATATTCATTATTTCGAGCGAGAATAATAATTTAGACTAGAGAGATTTATAAGTCTACACATTTCTAATACAAAATTAATATTATATAAATGAAAATGAAGTTCATTCACCGCATAAAATGTTATTATCTAGTTTTAATCGAAGTCACGAAGGTCGCGGGAGTCAGGTGAAAGCATTAGATGATCAGAAGGTGCTCATATACTTTCTCTATTTGCCCTTAGGCGCGCCCAAACGAGAATTACCAATTAAGTACCTAGTCATTTTATGAAATTATTCCTGAGACCGAGTTATATCAATGAAAATAAACAGTACTTTCTTCAATTAGATAATAAGTAGATAATTATGAAAAATTGATACTAGATATAGATACTGGACATTAATAAATAAATATAGATACTTTATGCATGATCATCTCAACTGATAATGTTTTAAATTAACCGCATATAAAAGTATTCCGTTAGAATCAAGAGACCAATAGTGTTATCAATTCAAGCGATCTATATCAGCTGATCGATCTTCGTGAGATAGTTCAGATAGTAAAACGATGTTCCGGCAAGTCTTGTAACAGGTCCTTACGACCATATACATCAACGACCTGCGCCTGATTGAGACGACGTGACCCACTAAAAGCTGAAAGCTTCCGCTGTTCCAAGTCAGCGGTCGCTCTAATTTATTGCGACTGCATAAACATAGTTTTAATGTTATGAGAAATTTAAATTTCTATCATAATAGCAAATTTAATTATTTATATAATAATAATACATGCATATATTAAATGCTATTTCAAATGAATGTAAGTAACGAACGCATAATTTAGAAGTTAGTTAAGTTTTGTACCAAGCTAACTCGACCTTGCGAAAGCCTATCGTTGAAAATTGTTTCCTTCTTTAATAACTATGCAAATATTGGCAGGATTTATGCAAATTTTACGGCCGTGTTTAGCGAATTCGGTCAGTGCATATGTGGACACAACCGTTAATTCATCCATGCAATGCCGGCGCATAACGGAGCGATCTAAAATAGATGTGAAATAGCCGACTGAATATTGTAGCGGAAAAATATATGATCGGCGTATTACTTTATGTTATTGTGAATGTGTATGATTAATTATATATCGTTACAACCTAATTATAAGTGCATGCAATACGGTCTACACTCTACAGTCTACACGTACGAAATTCAAAATATACATTCAAATACATAAAAAAGTTTTCTACACCAAAAGGAATAAAATTGGGGATGATTTATGAATTGTTCATGGAGACATTTTAATGAAATCAGTAGATAAATTGACTCTTATAAGGTGGTTTTAAAGAGGATGGAATACTTACTTTATTTTGTATTGAATATAGTAGTATTATAATCCTTAGATTCTTTTCTTGGTATGCCCTCCGTTAAAGTCTGATCTGTAACAATATAAAATATCAAAATAAGTTTGTTTATCAACATACAATCTGAGTAGATTTTTGTATATATTGAGGAAAATGATGCTGATGTTACGTTTATTAAATTAATATCGGGTGAACTAGTGAAATCTATAGATATTACCTACATAAAAGTGCAAATTAATATTTTTAATTTATCACGTATTATAAATTTTTACTTAAATTATTTATAACACAATATATTAAAATATATAGATTTAACAATGACATTTCAGACCAATCTGCGCAACTAAATAAAAATAAATTAGCAAATTGCACACAACTCCCTCACAATGAGCGTTAAACCATTAAATTGCTTGTAATGATGATAATACGCTAGTGGGCTGTAATAAAAACTACTAAGCAGTAAGCTGTGTAAGTGTTCCGTAAAGTTTTCACCTCTCCGCCGTGAATCGTGCGGATAATAGCGGATGACAATTTCCGCGACTCTCGTCCCATAATTATGAGAGATGAGGATTTCCACCTTCCTACTTCCTACAATGCTACATGTGTTCATTATGTGCATTTGTTTTTATCTCATACGTGCATGGTAACGTTTGAATCTAGTTCACTGTTTTAAATATGAAGATCTTTATGTGGAAATACATTACGGTTACTAATGTTTTTATTACCTACTTCATTTCCCTGAAGAAATATAAGAAGCACGTTAAAAAAACAGTAATGTTCTGTTCATTTCGGCACAGATATTTTAACCTCAAACAAGTAATAGTTTGATAAAATACTCAGAATCTCTTCCGTTGAAGCGTGGAATAATTGCTGATTGCTTGCATATTTTAGTGTCATTTTGGCATCGCTCTGAAACTGGTCCCAAGAGCAATTCGGTTGATCAATGGGCTAATATTGACGTTTGAGCCATTTCGTTGATTGGATAATGGATAATGGATGTTTCGTATTAAAGGGCCCGCATGTGACTCGTACGGTCTTTTAGACTCAAAACAGAGAACAAGCTTTATAGTGATATCATTTTTAATACAGCACAAGGTAGGATATTTGGAAATTGGAGAGCGTTCAGCAATGATGCAAACGCTTCCAGATATATAACATATGAAAGTATTAGAAATCGTATTTCTAAGTAATGTTTACATTTAGCACCAACACACGCATAATTTAACAAATCATCGTTACTATTGAAATGGAAAAGAAAATGTTCGTCTTTATGTAATGTGTTTAACAAAACAAACATTAGGCTTATTCATTATATTGTAAAGTCACTGTTCATCGATTTCCCTACAACACTGTTGACTGAGGAAGTCATAACATAATGCTTTTTTTGTCGACTTTGTATCGGAATTACAAAGAAACGTACATCTTAATCAACCATTTAACAGCATATGCATTTAAATGAGGTCACTAGCGGTCGAAACAGATAACGGATTCCACTATACTTATTGCACATCTGGCTTATGGTAAAACGTTACATATATATTATTAGTATATGCTCTATAATTGCTCTCTTATCAGTTACACGTGCGATGCGCCGGAGCCTGGAAACTGCGATTTGTTCCACCGATTTAATTTCCGTGACGTTAAGTAATATTACGGTTATGTTAGCGCAGCGAAAGACGTCATCTACACATTTGTTATTCACGCTTATTTTATGATGCAGCGTAGGTGCAATAACATCACTCAAGAAATATAAATTATTTGCCCGTCTAATACAACACAAGACATACTGAAAGGACAATTGCAGATTTATGTGTGTTTTTCGGGAGCATTAACATATTTTGCTAATTGGCCTCGTTCTCTTCGAAATAACATGGATCACTTGATTATGATAGTGACAAAAATATTCATTCATTCATGGACGTTGGAAGAATTTACATATCTTAATTTGCATAATCGCAGTGTTAAATGATAAAAAGTATGTTATTTTATACAGTTTGTGATGGTTATGATTATAAAGGAGCCAAAACATAGATCGTTGTAAAGCATTTCTTCATTGTAATTGCATGAAGTCTTCATAGCAGAACCAGTCATGATATTTTGTAATAGTATTTGGCAACTAATATTATGTTGCAATACTATTCATTTATAGAACCGTGTATCACATGTAATAGTTACGCTTGATTTTTATTAAAGACATTTTGAATGTTAGTTAGAAACCAGGTTTCAAGGTAAATTTCATTACGTTGTGATTGATTTTAAAGTCATATGTTGAAAATTTAAACGGTCGAATGACCTTAAGCATTGTTTTATTAAATTATGCAAAGCGGATATATTCCTTTTGTATCGTTTGATGAAGGTAGGTACTAATTGTATGCAAATTTTTATTACTCAGTAGGCAATATCGGCGTGGGACAAATATGTAACAAGAGACATAATTTTCAATTAGCCACTGATTTTCGGTACTTTAATGTTTGTTTTAGAGGTTGCAATTAAATTTCAGCAACATTTACACCCACGCCACGGGCCACGGAAATAGAAATTTTCGTATTTTAATTCTCAAAATTTCAAGGTTTTAACGATGTTAACCCTTTTATCGCTTATAATCAATACTTTCAAGAAAATATCGTGAAACTTGTAACGAGTATGAAGAGTTTGTTACAAAAGAACTTTTATAATTAAATTTATTTTTATCACGAAGGCAACAACATTTTTAAGTGAAAATTTAACTACTTATATGTTTCAATGGCCGTAACCTACATATTAATGCGTTAAATTCCAACCTCGTAAATTAATGTTTTTTTCTACATATATATAAATATTATTAGAGAAGTTGGAGGCTTAGTGCATATTTTATAGGAATTACCTTATTTTTGACCGGAATTTTTTAATATAAGGAACAGATATTTTTTAATATGTATTCCTTATATCTACGCATTTAAGTAGATTTAGCCCTCATTTGATTATAAGTAAGTAACGGAACGATAAAATTGTTAGACATGAAATCGGCACCCTTAAATGCGTGAGACTGTGAGAGTATTTTTAGAAATCTTAATTAAGGAATGCTTTAAGTATCTATCTAATCATTTAGATGTCTTCTTAGTTTAATTTACGATGCCAAACAATCTATTTTAACGTTAAAACAATCGTTTACAAAAATAACTGAAAGTAACGTAGGCGATAAGTGTAAATAAACAGAACCGTATATGATTTGTTTGTGTAACTGACTTTTCCATTATAAAACAATGTATATTTGTTGCCACAAACTATAACGAGATGAACGTGGAAAGTTTTAAATAGAAAAGTTTCTGTCGGGTTGAATGGACCCCGTGACAAAGCGGGTCAAAAGGTCCTTGTTATGACGCTGCCGGTACCACGGCCTGACAACTCTAATTATTCGACTTTTAATTAAATTCCTATTTTTATAACCGCTCCCGACGGGGAAATGTTCATTATTTTCCAGCACTTTATATTAATTGAGAAATAATGAAACAGAGTTAAAACAGTGTGCCTTCGGATGATATACAGATTAAAAATATAGTACCAACCTGTCTAGATGGTTTCTCATAAAATTCAACTCATAAAACGACATCCAAAAGAAAAAGAAAGCATTTATCATAAAGAGATTTTAAGATATCGTCGATAAATAAAACGGTTAATATGACAGTCAAGTAATTTGAATGTACCAAAAACTTGGAAGAAATATTAATCTGCGATTAGTGAAAGCTGATTATTATTTCTTTTTATGTATTTGTATGCGTTGTGCCGAAAATCCAAGGTGAAAGCAAAGGTTCACAATTTATTATGTTTATAATAACGAATTATGATTATTACTTTTTGTATGATGTGAATACGCCGCTAATTTATATAATACTTCTTGTGATGTACAAGTAAATTAATTAAGTTTTATTTATATAAGATTAAATTATTGAAATACATACTATAATAGTAGGTAATGAACATTGTACAATGTACAACTACTCCATTGAATTTACAAGTCATTATAAAGATAATGACTTGTAAAGAGGGGAAATACTCTATCTTCCCGTATGTACCTTATCTTAGTCTTAACTCTTAACAGAGATTAATTCAGCCTTCGCCCATGAAGTATATGCTACACATTATGACAGGTACGTCCAAGTGACAAAACATTAGTATGTCAGTGTAAGCCACCGTTAGGCAGAACGGGGCCGAATGTCGAGTCACCTTTAAATCGCTTTCCATTCGGCACTTATATTCCAATGATCGCTAAATGTTTGAACAGCTTGATTGAAACTTCCTGTGTGCCAAGCTTAAACGGTACATTTAATCTTTTATGCACTATTATGGGTGAAAAGTCGAGCAGTGGCACGAGCCTTTGAAAAATATTCAGGGCAAGATTTCAATGGTCAAACTTCTAATCTTTTAAAGATTCTGGCACTCTTTATCTCTTGTTAATTACGTACCCTGATCAGTTTCTAGGTAATAATTAACATAGTTTTGTAACTAGTAAGTTACCAATAGGTAGGTACTTGGTCGTCGTCGTACATGAGGTGTCGTACATCTCATATTTTATTGCACCGTGGATTTTTGTTTTATCATTGTAAACAATTTTCGAATAACATTTAAACGATGTGTGACTTTTATCAAATTACTGACACTTGGATGTAGCAATTAATTAAAGCTTTTTCTTAGTTAATTGCAGCAATTGAATATAGTAGCGACCTTGGTTGTTACAAACACCGTGCGAAACAGTCCACAGCAATCGTGTAATTACGAGTGTATGAACGTAAGCTTTGTATTGTACAATATATAAGATTTTAGAACAATCGAGAATTATTGTCTCGTTTGTTGGTAAATAAATGTGTTTGCTAATGATAATAATATGAATTAACTTAAGAGCACACGAGCGTTGAGCAAATTAAAAAGATGTTTCAGTTTCACGTACCAGTGTGATAATTACCTACATAAACATAAACTAACAACAATTTATGAGGAATACTTTATAGAAAAATAAACTCAGATCGTTTCAAGTTGCGAAGGGTGAGCCTGTGTAATGGTGATACATGTCACCCATTCCTCATGGCTTGACTCGATCGCTATGAATGATTTTGATCTTTATGTTGTTGCACGACTGTTCAGTTTTGCTAAACAAAACTGTGAAGATGTGTACTTAAATGTTAGATGAACATATATAGAAGACAACCCCTTCGTTACAGGAGACATTTGAAGCAGTCGTTAGAATTGTTTGCGGTAGTTATTCCTCAGTCTGCTTTAATGGCGGACAGGGCTCTTTTGTTCAAATGTGTCTCGTAGCATACATGTTTTCATCTATTTTAATGTTTTTGCACATTCCTACATCTCTTTTAAAGAAAGGAACAATTTGACGTGATAATTTTCAAAGACTCTCAAAGTCACTTTGCCATAGCTAAAATAACGTACAAGTAAAGTATTTGGACAAACATCCTGACCCTACTCTTACATCACCCAATTAGATTTGATTTGACACACATATACGTATACCAATAATATTTATTGCGGTTTTACGCTAGAGGAAAATCACATTTCATCCTCCACAATCCCAAAACAATTGGACATAAGTTACTAGTATTGTTGTTAATGTATTATGTTACAAACGTTGGTTAGGTGAAGGCTAAACGTTTAAACTTACGATAAGCCCGTGAGATAGCTTAGAGCGTTTACATACAAGCATATCTTAATCGCTATAATAAATAATATATTGGAGACTAGTATATCAACGAAGTCAGTGCATAATTAGATGTTATCTGTATCCAAGTTGTTATCTAGAAAAGAGCAGTCAGTCTTCGTGTTTTCAAAGCGCACAGCCATTTTGCATGTACACATTTGCATTTAATACTCGTTAATTTTATCTTTACATGGTTAAAGGGACCGAAGCTGGTATGGCTACTGTTAAGCAGTTTAATGTTTAATAAACCAAATACGGAATGCAGCGGAAGTTTTTTAATCGATAGATAAATCTTATGCCTACGTATAAAATTCTGTTATCACCACTAATCTCCAAAATGACTGAACTGATATTGATAAATGTCTTTTTTGTAACGGGAACTGTATCGCAGTCATATGGATGAAGCCAAGAAGAAATTGTAATTATGTAACAGGCAGTATGTATGTGTCCTCCTCTGATACTAATGATAATTATCACCAAATGATACTATTGATTTGTAATAAAAGAAAACATCCGAAAGAGAATTAGTTCGATCTAAACACAATTATCAAGAAAAAACAGGAAAAATCTCGGCCGCCGTTGGAGTTTGGGAAAAAACTAAACCCACATTAGGTTCTACAAATAATATTGACAAGTTGTATAAATCTTTTGAGACATTCTCTCATTTACCATTTACGAAAGTTGTGTTGAACTCGTTCTTGATAGTTCGTGGAAAAATAATAAAAACCGGCCAAGTGCGAGTCGGACTCGCGCACCGAGGGTTCCGTACAAACCTGCAAGGTTTACAAAGTTGTAACTAAAAATTTATGGTTTTCGTAATTTTTCCTTTATCTATGCTATAAGACGTTGCTTCGTACCAAATTTCAAGATTCTGAGTTCACGGGAAGCACCCTGTAGGTTTTGATTCCCTTGCAAGTGTCGAAAATTTGCGGCATAAACGGCTGTATCTTTTGATTGCGTTGGCTTAGAAGTTTGATTTTTTCACAGCTTCAAGGGACAGTAGACCTGAGTAATTGATATAAATTTCAGCTTCATACCTCCACGCGTTCCTGAGAAAAAGGGTCTTGACAGACGGACGGACGGACGGACAGACGGACAACAAAGTGATCCTATAAGGGTTCCGTTTTTTCCTTTTGAGGTACGGAACCCTAAAAATAAATTCGTTCCGTTTCTTTAGGAATGCTATTTGGACATTGATTGCTATTATGCAATTTAAATACAACATTAAGAAGAGGCCTATGCAGAAGAAAGAAGAAAGTCACATTCAGAACTATCTGATGTGATTCATTTTATAAATATTACTGATATAACATTGCATTTTCAATATTTGCAGTAAAATTATAATTTATTATGTTATATCTGAACAAAATTAAATTTCTTTGAAACAAATTATACAATATTTTATAAAATATGAAATCTATTTGATAAAAGAACCTTCAACGAATTCGATAGTTGCTACCAAAGAAGAGGGTTAATCATAAACTTCCAAGTATTTACCTACTGCGCGGAATCAGAATCAATAGTTTCTTGGAAAATTGCTGCAGTAAATAAGTTATAATTCGCAATGTGAATTTAGAATAAAATTGTGGATATAGCTTTTTTAAATAAAATCTATCATCCATTTACATGCAATAGAGATAGATGAACATTTTGAACATGAAAGTATTTTTAGCTATAAAATAAATTTGAATCCAACAGATGTATTGAATTTGTACGAAGCCATGATATGAATTCGGGAAAAGCCAAAGAATGTGAAATTTTAACTATTCCGCATTTACATAATCCCCGACCGAATTCAAAGGATGGAACATAAAATGTAAATCTATGTCATATTTTAGTTCACTGAAAAATGTGGGTCGTTTGCTGTATTACCTACTTGCGATTTTTACTTTTCTGGGTAAGTGGTATCTAATGTATGAGAATTAATTTACACAAATTAATGTCTGTGACATAGGTACAACTTTCCTGATAAATTAGCACCATGATAAGTTTTATGCCAAATAGAAAATACATACGTGTGTAGCTGAGAGTTGGAGATAATTGTAGAATAGGGTTAAGGATAGTTGCGTCTTTACATGCGTCATTCGCGACACACTTTGGTTAGATGAGCTCTAGGGTAAGCGTGGTCCATTTCTTATAGTATATTCAGTTGCCAGAAGTAATATTAAAAAAGAAAGGTTATTAAAGCGCATGCAACCTGTTATCTCGTTTGCAAATGAAGCACGGATAACAGGTCCATGATTTGCGGTCAACGACTCGAGAAATTGCATCCTGATAATATTTCGCTGTGAGCGTTTCCATTCGTTAGCTGTGTATTTTGCGGCTGTAAAATTAATGCAAGTAATCATACTCTAGGATGCTAACTTGCTCTAAAACCAGCAATTAAACTGAATGAAACTATATTCCTCTTATGTTATTCGAAGTGAGAAACGTTATTTAAATACCACAGTCTAAAGAAGTTATTTCAACATACATATACGAAATAAAAAGTACAAATACGCAGGTATAGTTTAAATACTTCTCAAAGTAATTAGTGCTCTTGGAGAATTACGTAATAACATAAAATTTTACAAAAACCAGTGTCATTATGAACATTTTTGTGCCATTATCGTAAAGACTTCCGATACTTCTCTTTACCTTGCTAATCGAATTTACCTTCAAGTCAATGTGTTCGTGATTGTACAAAAAGTATCATTAAATTTTTCAAGGCTTCGGTTGGTTGTTTGATTAAGCTACAGGTGTGTTCAATAGAGCTCGAAATTAAGAATAATATCTTCGAAAACAAATCGAATTCTATTCAGGCCTGCAATAATTGATTTACGCAATCTGTTATTAGGTACCTATTCATTTTTTATATTTGAAATATTTGGAGTATCATAAAAAAACACTGTTTTCAATTTGAGTTTTAGGTTGATAAGGATAATTGCCTTAAATTGAAAATTATAAAACCTCAGTAACTCCATTTGCAAGTTCTAATGTTACACAGAAATAGGATGCAGTCGTATTGATTTAATTCCTCGGAACCATAGCAACCATATGAAATTATATTTTTAAGCATCTGCATTGAGTACGTAATCGTATTAGCTGTTAATATTCTTTTTTAAAGTATATTTTCATCCCTAGGTTGAAATCGCATCAGAAATATATGAAAGCATTTATAGAACACTCAGTATAATTTTATTAATAAGCAGCTTAAAGTCATTCAATGTCGTACTTCCATGTTTAAAATATGATTATGTCAGAATATTATATAGCCATCTTTATTTGATTTGTAAGATTAATGTTTTCGTTAATCTATACTATCAGAAAATAGCAATAAAACAAAAAACTTAATGGACAGGAAAATAACTACCTATTCGTTTCGTTATTGCCAAAACGCATTTGTAGGATTATTTTATCTAGGCTAAGTTTTATCTAAGGCGAATGTTTATTCATAAATACTTTTAATTAATTAATAATATCGTGTATAGATTGAGGTTTAATCTAAGCAGTTTGGTTTACTAGGTCAGTATAGAAATTGTTAGATTTATAACGTATAGTTCGGAAAAATAGGAATACTTTCCCATATAATCATATTCATTAAAATTTGCTAAGTTAAGGTATGTTCAAATCGAGATACAGTCGATATAAATTCGAATAATTTTGTTATCAAGACAAGCCAAACAAATGCTGTGTCGACCGTGACAGCCTTGCCGCTTGACTAACATTGATCTATTATCATTTCCTACCAGCAAACAGTTATTTGTTGTGATCTAATTTGTTACATTGAATTTTATTAGTAGATATTATCTATAATAATCGTTCATGTGTTTATCGATGTAAATGCTTTCGAATTGAGATAACCAAATTAACTTCAAGGTGAAATCAATCTTATTTTATTTGACTTCAAAATATATAAGGTGTTCAAAGGAGATTCGACTGCATCGCTATAGAGATTATAAATATATAATATTCAATTGCCATCCATTGGTTGAATGCAAACAGAAATCGAATGGGAATCGATTATAAGAGTATTACTATTTACTGATATTACACTCATGACTAATGCATCAAAACGAATGCCAGATAAATCGGAACGGCACTCTACATAAATGGAAAGTGTATTTATGATATCGATATCAAAAGTAGGCAAATTGATTAACCTCAATATTATATGAAATGTTAGAGATAACAGCTGATAGCGATAATAGCACAATAACATTGTTATGATAATTTTATTGCATATTATGACACTCCGATTTATTTCAAACTCAAACTCAAACATTCATTTATTCAATTAGACTACTATTTAGTAGCACTTTCGAATCGTCATTACATGAGTATTTTTAACATTTACCACCGATTCGGAAAGCAGTATCTATGGAGAAGAATCGGCAAGAAACTCCATAGTTGCTCTTTTAAATTATGTCAATATTACATAATATGTAACTTATATCTAACTACATAATATATATCATAATATGCCAAAGAACTGTCCTGTGGTTTTTACGCGATAACCCTCCATGGGTCTTTATCGTCCATATATTCCTGAATACTGTAGTACGCTCTCTGAACTAGTACATTTTTTATATAAGTTTTAAATTTAGAACTACTAAACTCTTTAATATTGTGAGGAATTCTATTATATAAGCGTATACCTTGACCCATAAATGAATTTTTAACTTTAGCTAATCGGAAAAATGGCATTTCAATTCTATTCCTGTTCCTTGTGCCATAATCGTGTCTATCTCCTACTCTTGTGTGTAAGTCGGAGCTTTTGTGTACATGCAAAATATTATTAAATATAATATACTGTGATGGTACAGTAAGGATACCAGTATTCTTAAAATGATCTCTTAGTGAATCCCGAGCACGTAAATTATATATAGAGCGAATGGCTCTTTTCTGTAAGATAAATATAGTTTCTATATCTGCAGCCCTGCCCCACAGTAGAATTCCATAGGACATAATGCTATGAAAGTAGCTGAAATAAACCAATCTAGCTGTATCTTCATCGGTGAGATGCCTTATTTTTCGGACTGCATATGCAGCTGAACTGAGCTTACCTGCAGCGGTGTTGACATGGGCTCCCCACTGTAGTTTCTCGTCCAATGTTAACCCTAGAAATACAGTAGACTCAGTAGGATGCAATACCTCCCCGTTCAAGGTAATATCTCTGTTCAACTTTTTTACATTAGGAAGTAAAAATTCAACACAAGTGGTTTTTTTGGCATTTAATAATAAATTATTGGCAGTAAACCATTCAGATATGTGTAAAAGAGCACTGTTCACTTCGTCAACATTTGGGTCATGCCTATCCACATTAAAAATTAATGAGGTATCATCTGCAAACAGAACTATTTCACACCTATCCTGCAAATAATAGGGAAGATCATTAATATATACCAAGAACAAGAAGGGACCTAAAATTGACCCCTGTGGAACACCAATGTTAATTGACGCACCGCTAGAACGTTCTCCATTAACAACTACAGTCTGTATCCTATCATGCAGGTATGACGCTATGAGGTTCTGGGCTTTTCCTTTAATTCCATAGTGATTAAGTTTACGTAACAAAGTACAATGTTCAACGCAGTCAAATGCCTTGGAGAGGTCACAAAATATCCCCAGAGCATTTTTTGAGTTTTCCCATGCTTTATATATATGTGTTAGAAGTGCAACTCCAGCATCTGTGGTTGAGCGCCCCTTTGTGAAACCAAACTGTTTGGTGTGCAGTAAATTATTAGATGCAAAATGACTACTCAATTGGTTTAATATTAACTTCTCGAATACCTTACTTAATGTTGGTAAAATAGAGATAGGTCTATAATTGTTACAGTCTTCTTGATCGCCCTTCTTAAATAGAGGTATAACTTTACTAAGCTTTAGTAAATTAGGAAATGTACCATAGTCACAACACTTATTAAATATGAAAGCTAAATTTTTCGCAATATTTTCTATTATATTATTAACTAAATTTACGGACATTCCCCAAAGATCACAAGTATTTTTTAGATTAAGCGTCTTAAAGGCAGTAACAATATCACTAGCAGTTACGTGTCGTAATTCAAATAATGTACTGCACTCCGCAACATGGTCCCTCAAAAAGGTTTCTGCAAGTGCTGAAGACGAATTTAAACTATTAGTAATAGTAGCAGGGACACTACTGAAGAATTCTTCAAAAGCAAGCGCAACATCAGCACTTTTGTCAATAACCCTGTCATTATTTACAAGTTTTATGGTATTACTTGATTTGCTTTTACCCATTTCACCATTAATAATTGACCAAACTGTTTTAACTTTATTATCAGAGTCGCGTATTTTTTCTTTGATATATAAACGCTTTGCAGTAAAACAAACTTTTTTAAAATTTTTTGAGTAATTTCTAACATAACTAAGAAAAGATGGGTCTTTATTATATTGCTTCATACCATATAATTCATAAAGAATGTTCCTGCACCTATGTATACTAGCTGTCGCCCATTTACTAAATGGTAAATCCTTGGTAATATTTAAAGATTTAACTTTAAATATTTTTTCAAATTCATTATGTACTAAATTAAAAAGATTATTAAACATTTCACAAGGACTATTAGGAAAGGATTGATCATTTAGTACGGGCAGGTTTTTATTAATATTATTCCTAAATTTATTAATGCCTTTTTTAGTTATAGGCCTAACATTAATCCTTTTAAATGTAGGTATGCAATCCCATTCAAAAACTACTTTCTGGCCACAGTGATCCGAAGTCAATGTATTGAGAATATTTTTCTCTAAACAGATGCAGTCACAGTATATATTATCAATACAGGTTGCAGAAGTAGGTGTAATTCGTGTGGGTTCGTTAAAAAGTTTATATAGATTAAATGACTGAAATAAATTAACAATTCGTGTAGCCGTTTGTGTTTGTAAAAGTAAATCAATATTAAAATCACCACATACTATAACTTTTTTTTTTACTCCTGCTTAGACGCTTTAATATTTCTTCCATGACTGTCTCAAACATATTATAGTCACTGGAAGGGGGTCTATAAACGCAAACAATAATATAACGCTCCAGCTCCACACAGGACAGTTCAATGGTCCGTTCTACAGAAAGATTAACAATGTCAGTTCGTTCTTTACATTTTACACTATCATGTACAAAAATAACAGAACCTCCGTGAATAGCCTGTGTCCTAAAGTATATACTTTTTAATTTGTAATTTTCAATATTTACTAACGACTGACATTGTTTAAGCCAATGTTCTGTTACACAAAATATTTTAATATTGTTATCATTCAAAAACAATTCTATTTCTAACAATTTGCTAGCCAAGCCTTGAATATTTTGATGCACAATGGAAAAAGACTGCTTAGCTGTTGTCTTATATACTAGTTTAAATCTAGCTTAGGGCTAGATTGTCTGTCAACACTTAACCTAGGTTGATGTATATAATTACTACTACATAAAATTATAGTAGATTGATGGTCTGATACCGAACATGTACCAGACTGGTTAATATTATATGCTATTAACATAGCAAGTTCACGCTTATATCTAGATGGCAGATACACTGTATTCTTTGTCAAAGTAAAAGATTTAATACATAAGTTAATGTCAAAGTAAATAAATGCATCACGATGATGATTTGTTAGGTTATACAATTTTAAAGTTCTTCTGACGTTGTTGGTCTTTTTACATATTGGTATGATAATCAGACGAACAGCGTTAGGTGGGGCAGTACTCTGTCCGACAGCTATATTCTCCCGTGTGGTGTTAGACAGGGCGGAGTAACCTCTCCCGATCTGTTTAACTTATATATTAATGATTTGATTGTGGAGCTGAGTAGGACTGAAGTTGGACTTAAACTAGATGGCAGATATGTCAATAATTTGAGTTATGCTGATGATATGGTCCTACTCAGCCCCTCAATCAAAGGACTACGAAAACTTGTTGGCATTTGTGAAAGATATGCTCTTTCACATAGTCTACAGTACAATGTAAAGAAAACAGAAATGTTGATATTCAGATCGGGTAAGGGACCGGATAACATTCCGCCAATCTGCATTAACGGTCACCCTATTAAAATAGTAGATAGCTTTAAGTATCTTGGCCACATTGTTACATCCAAAAGAAAAGATGATGCCGATATTGAGCGACAACGACGTGCCCTCTGTGTCGTCGGCAATATGATCATCCGGAAATTTCGTAGGGCATCCAATTCCGTTAAAGTTCATTTATTTAAGACTTTCTGTCAGTCCCTCTATACTTGTCAACTTTGGACTAATTACACCAAAAAAGCGTACGATGGCATTCGAGTAGAGCACAATAACATCTTCCGATATTTGATGGGGCTCGACAAATTTTGCAGCGCTTCGGAGATGTATACCAACTTTAGAGTAAACTCCTTGAATGCCATCCAGAGACACAGGATTGCTACATTTATGTCCAGAGTTGACAAGTGTAGAAATAAAATTGTACGCAGTCTGGCTGACAGAAATATAACTAGTAGTTTGTATAAAACTTGGATCTCAATTATTATGACATAATTAAGTAATGGCTTTATGTTTTTCATTGGTAAAAAAAAACAAAAAAAACATACACACATAGTATTGTAACGTCAGGCATAGTTTGATGAATGGGTGGCTTAGGCATTTATAATTCAGCGGATGTATCAAGAACCTGACTTACACTTGATCGCCACTCTTTTTCTATGAAGTACGAGCGAGAACACGTGTAGTGATAATAAATAATTCATTCACATGACGGATGGCGGCCGTAATCGTTGACGGACGATTGCATTGCGATTTCGACCTAGTTGGCAAGTTCTATTTAGTCCCCAATACCCGACCTACTTACGGCTTCACATAGGAGTTAATGACGTATGTAACGTCCCACGGAACTGCCACTTAACAGTTTTATCCCCTGTATTTGGGGAGACGTAGATACTTCTTGGTATCTACCTACATGATTGTGGAGAAATCTTTTACTAGAGCATGTTATTGCGTTTACGCTTACAACTTGTAAGTAGCTGTGATGTCACGAGTCACGACGGTCCTAATAACGGTGCAGTCTATTTTTGAGGTTAATTATTCCATTTCTCGTAAACGATATTCGAAACAATACTGTTTGGAAACTATTGTGTGCCCAATGTAATTTAAGCCGTAATAACATTTACAAATCTACAAAGTATTCGATCCAGATCAACTTTCTTAAACCAATTTATTGTTGAAAATTTCCGCGAATTTTCACCCCGTAACTTCCTTAATTAATCTACATTCACAATGTCAGTGATTAGAGTATTGTGTTCTGAAATTCAGTGTAGCAATATATGTAATAATACATATGTAAGTATTTCTAACAACGTTTCTATGTTAAATCGAATTTAGGGAACTAGCTATAAGGATAAGAGGTAATGGTGATTTAAAAAATACCATACTGTATATGTATATTAGTTAGTAAACTCTTCTTAATCTTTAAACTCGTGGGAGAGGGCAATAATCTTATGATTACTTAACATTACGTACGTTCGTATGGTAATGACTAAGACGATTTGTTATGCGTATTAGTTGAGACTTTTAACTATGAGTCCTATTTATATTGATATTATGGAAATAAAGGCCTTTTTATTTTATTTTACATAATTAATATCGTATAATGACAATTACATCATGTAAAGTACATTATGCGTGGTTTCTTATGGTTTTTATAAAAAACTTTTTCCATTGGACAACAATTCCATTCTGTCTGCATTATGTTATCAGAAAAGTGCAGTTGAAAGAATGTTTTTTATCTTATCGTCGCCAGTTTGTTGCGATCTTTATTTTTAGGCTACAAATCAGTGCAAAACTAACACGTTAGTTGTGTTAAAAGAAGGAAAGTTGTTCTTTTAAATGTTGAAAAACTAAACTATAAGAGCCCGTAGGATCACGGATTCTGCAAAAGATAAAATTCTTATTACTTAAGACAAATGTAAAAATTATTATATTCCTTAACATTTCTAACAGACGCATAAAAAAAATTTACACACAACAAACAAAAATTGGTTCTAATTTTTACAAAAGTCGGTCCTATTTTGTATTCAAAACCGCTGTGACCTTTACGAATGAAATAGTTCCGAGAGCCACGATACCGTATATTATAGTTTCCGTGCTAAATCAAAACAAATAACCATAAAACTCTCTTTTATGGCAACATTAAACTTCCTTACAGTGGCTACCATAATAAAATTCGATTTAATCCATTCCTTCCACGGTAGATGCGGTATAATTTGTTTCAGTTTTTGCGAGTTTAATGAAAAAGTATGAACTTTTATAAATAGTTGGTATTAGCTACTTACTAATGTTATTAAAATACGCCGTATTAAAATGTTATCTATCATTGTATTGAATGTGACGTCATAAAAATGTATAAGCTTATGTAATGTAACTAGAGAATCCAATCCCGCATCAAAATCGCGATCCCGCAAGCCTGCGGGATTAAGATCATCAATCCCGCGGATCCCGCGGGATTTGCGGGATTGATTTTAATTATTATTATTTTTGTTTCATGTAATTTAAAGAAAGAAAATACACACAAATATTTTTAATTATTCTTATCAACATGAAGCAAAGTTATCACTTATATTATAAATTAAATATAATGATGTTTAAGACAATACAATATTCACAATATTTCACGTTTCATATTTAGATTTTTATTTGAAATAGAACATACCTATTCATTGGTTTTAGAGGCATTTAAAGTCAGCTTATTTTTTTTTGTTGAAAATACTTTCGAAGAAATGATAAAGTATCTAACGTTTCATCTTTTAGATTTGATCTTATCTTGTTGCATAAATAGCCAGCGGCGGAAAAAGCACGCGCGGCTTCCACACTTGTAGGCGGAATTGACTTTACATAAGTATAAACAGCTTCCAAATACTTCCCCCTATTCCTTCCACATTCAAAAAGTGTCAATATCAAATCAGTTGAATTATCTCGAGTGGGTACACGCACAGCAGCTCTAGACTCTGCCACCCATTCAGTACGCGCAAAGTTAAATCCCCGTGCGCCGTAGGGGAATCCCCAGTCATAGAGTACTGGAACTGACATTGATTACGTTCCGTTCCGTCCGATAATAGTTCCGATCATCGTCTGAGCCTATTTTTCTTACTTTTTTTCAATCCCGCGAACGTGCGGGATCCCGCATGAGTAATCCCGCATTTTTGATCCCGCAAAAAAGGTGCGCGTTTGCGGGATTGGATTCCCTAAATGTAACCTTATGTATTGTAATGTATCTACCTACTCTGTTTACAATCGACCGTTTCCTCTATATAAATGGGCGTTTAATTGCCCTTATGAAAAATCATATTATATCATTATCATAAATCACACAGAGAAAAAAACATAAACACGTAGAATCATTTCCGAATGTCAGTCATCTGACACATGTGTTAGTTTGAAGCACCATCCGGTCGGCCAGGTGACGTTTGTCAACCACAAGTGGCCAATAAAATATGGGTATTTGACTTTATGAACGAATAAAAACATCAACATGTACGCTGTATTGTTTATAATTTTCAATGTATTTATAGTTTACGACGGTCTGGTTTCACATTTTATGCTTGCATACTTGCATATATGATACTCTTACTGCCTTCCCAGCGCAACTAACCTATATAAATAGATATTACAAACATACAATTTACAACTAGAAGTAGATAGGAGCTATTAATAATATAATAAACGACATAAATTCATTATGACCACGTTCTTACGACTAAAACATTTTTACATTTCGTATATAATTGCTTGAAAAAGCGCAAAGGTCAGGAATTGCATTAAGGGTTTTTGTAACGCAATGTGCATTGACAAAGTAGTCGATTCTGATTATTTCTATTTGCCCCACAAAAACTAGTACTGGCATCTTGTTATTTTTCCCATAACATTGCAGCTGTACCTTCCTTATATAAACTCGTTTTTTTTTTTTTTTTTTTTTTTGTGTGGTGTCTCAATGTTAGCCAGAAGGGCTTCTACATTTTAACGCGGACGCGGGGGTGAACTGAAGGTTCACCCTGGTAGCGACATGCACAAGGGCGTCCCCCCTTGACGGGGACCACGAACCTCGGCTTGGGCTGTCGCTTGAGTGGAGGAGGCCAGAAGGGCCCTAATCGGACGGGATATAAACTCGTGTGAGGGGGTGCAGGTTCCCACGATTTACACATGCTTCAAATGTGCACTCCTATTCTTTGTACTATCACTTTACCACGCTACCACGGGTTTTTTTTGCTCATTTTATTAGTTAATGATTTAGTTAATTAGTGGTTATCGGCGTGATATTTTTAGCTATTTTGATTTTTATATCAAGCTATGATACATTTTATAGTTCCTGTTTGTATTATTAAAATGGTGAAGACAAGATTGTGTGTGAATAAATCCAATAACAAAAAATAAGCACTGGTTTATTCGCACTGTTTGAATAAGATAACAGATTAATTGAAGAAATAAACGTCAATATACATGTGTATTTGGTTCAACATCTATATATTATCGAGAAATATCTTCCATTCAGAGTTAATATGCCCATGAACTTAATTATTTACTCATTCATTGAATTGGAACCGATCGAGATTACTTGTTCAACAATTTCTAATTACGCGAAAGTTACGCGTGATATTTGTTATTCTGTGGGAAAACCAGACAGTTTAATAGTACATTGTTTTACATAAAAATGAGATATTAATAGCGAATATATTAATGAAATTTCACTAGCTTACAACAACTTAAATATTAAACGTTTTATAATTTGTCATACGAAGCACAATTAATTTAATTTTAAGTGTCACTTTTAAGTTTTATCACACTTTTATTTTTAATTGGGTTAAGAAGCAAGGCGTATGTTTCATTGAAGTACGTTTTTTAATTAAACTCCATAAGGAAATAAACTTTTAATTTATGAGAGTACAGTCAGTGTAAGAGCATTTCATAAGAAAGTAAAAAAGGTCGACACGAACCTCTGTAGAGCATCTCCAATCCTTTTTCGTTTACTTATTAAGTCTGAAACCTTTTCTTCGCAGTAAGGATGACTGGTTTGTATTCAAACACGAAGTTTTTCAGTCGAAGTTATGTTATATTTTCATAGCCTTTCTATTTATAAATTGCGAAGGTTTTACTTTTAAGATGAATGAATCGGTATCGAATTACGAATTTATATTATGACTAAGAGATTTCTGTAACATTAGGCAGCATACAATTTTAGAATTGGCTATATATATTTTTTTATTGGTTTTCATCGAAATCTGGTTATATTTTTTTATAAGAATTAAGTATTGTATAAAAAATGTTTAATAATAGAGCATATTTAACAAACTTTATTTCTTGTAATTGGTCGCTCTATCTAGCACATTATTTTATTTGCTTATTGTTTATGTCATTAGAACTCCATATAATTTAATGTCTCAACATAAATCTTTTATTATACCTACAATAAGCGTAGCGTACTTGTAAAAAATAACGAATTAGTTTTATATTAATTAAGTGTAGCTAACTTTAAAAGCTCTTTCTTTATCATAAAACATTTTCTTCTTTGTAAGGTTACCTAATTAGGTTAATTGGACGCCCTGTAACAAGAATGCTTCAGATTTCTGAAGTATATTTTATTTTTTGTATCTTAAATCTAAGAACTCTATATAAAGCTGAGCATTTTAAGTTGCTCATAAAAGTAATTCATAAGAGACTTGAAAGGAACGAGAAGCACTACAAAACACAAAGTGTGCAAAGAGTACAGAAAAGATTATCGTATAGGTTTTAAGCCAATACATTCGTATATTAAATTCCTTGCAATCTTCCAATAAGCCTGATTCCTTAAGGCTTAAACAATTGAGCAATAACGTTCTAGCGGAGGAGAAACGAAACACGTTTCCCATAAATCCGCCCACGATGGTTAACAATGAGACGTTCATACGGATGCAGTCAATGGAATATTTTGTGCTTTATGCACAAGATCAGGATGTACAGTAGACGCAAGTTGTAATGAATTGAGTTGTAAGCGAACATTGAAGTTGAACATGTTCAATAACAATATAATATTGTGGTGATTTATTTTAAAAAAGGATTAAAGTTTGTTCATCTAGTATGTGCTTAGTATGTGTTTCACGGCAACAGCGAAATTTAAAAAAAGAAAATGATTTGTATTTGTGTTCTATGTTATTTTATTTTAATTTAAGGTTATCGAAAATGATTGCTATGTAAGGTGTCATTTGTTTACATAATTTACATTTTATTTACATAATGGTAAATCATTTACCTACGACAAATTGACGCGATTATAATAATTGCTTATTAAATTCGTGAGATAACAAAACTTTTGTCAGTTTCAATTACTCTATATTCTATTATCGGCTTGTCTGAGACTCGGTTGTAAAAGTGAGTGACAGTTTCACTTAATAATTTTAATAATATCCGCGTCTATTTTAAGCATTACCTACCTCCTGTGCCTACCTCGTTATACTAACGCTCAAGAAACAGATTTCTACACGCGTAAGAAATTATTCATTTAGAGATATCAGTAGGAATAGACATTTCTAAATAGACATAATTATTATATTTAGTCGCCATTCTAAATTTTTTATACTTACGTTAATGTTTCATTATATTAATAGTGGTCATTAGTATTCAAGGAGTTATAACTTATAACGATTTATTTTGGACACAACATTAGATACGTAACATAATAGAGTTTATTACACTGTCAAGGCTACGACAAGCGGCAATCAAATACAAAATTGGATTCAGTGAGATAATCTACATCATTTAATTTTTTACTCTTCCTTTTTTAATGTAGTAGTACCTACTATCTAAGTGGATAAGATTAATAACACAAAATCGAAATATTCACAAAGCAAAAAACCTTGTTATACCTACTCATTAAAGCTTGTATAGTATTCTTATACGAAATACAAAAAAACAAAACAATGGAACAAATTTTGTTACCATAAAAGTACATATTTCATTTTTTAAATCTCAATCGCATTAAACAAATAGGTACGTATCCACACCGTATCTCCGGTAATGGTTGGTTTGTTTTAGCATTGCCCAGCACGTGCCAAAGCTTCCGGCTCATTGTAGGATGGAGGCCGGAACAGTCGATAGCATCCGTGCGTCTGTGTGCGTGTGCTCAGTCATTGAAGCTCTTTCAAACCTTTCACAAAACTAAACACGCTAAACCTATCTCTATGACATACAACATACCGTCGCTTTTTGTTTACACTAACGCTCATCGCATATTCGTTCATCCACCATTCAACATCGCATAAAGGGAGCCCGTTTCATACAACGTAAAAATTATTAATAACAAAATTTGAAAACCGTTCGAATGGAACAATGCTGGGTTTGCATTTGAATTTTTCTATTACATAACGCGATCTCGGATCTGCCCACTCTGGATTGCTTTATAAATATTGATGAGAACCAAATTTGTACGGAGCTGTTACTGAGCGTCTTATTTTTAACTGTAATAAAATTATGCTGCTGTAATAGGTACTCTCATATTGACTGACCAAAATAAATTGATGAATAAACTATTTGATTGTACAACAATAATTCTGCGATGTTTGTAATGTGAGGGATCCATTTATGAATTTTTAATGTGACATAACGTCTTTTGATCAAACTTATTACCATTTCCTTTGTAGAGCTTTAAAAGTCAAAGGTTCATTTAGCTTGATGAAATATGAATGCGTTTGTTTTTACACAGTGGACTAAATTGACTCATAAATATTGCTATATTTCAAATTCTCAATGGTAACATAAATTGTAATAACCATGGATGTAGTTGTCGTACTAGTTTCAGAAGGAAGTATATATCCTGGCGTGGGATTGAAATTAGAAGCAATGAGAATAGGTATAAACTTCTATAATCTGAGATAAACTTGTACTTACAATAAAATGTTTGACATATTATTACGAGCTATGACTAACTTACATTTGTACCTACAAAAAATACGTATAACCTATTCCTTATATTCATTTTTATTATAATGTGGATAGATCAAGATTATGTAGCAACTAGCAAGAAGCTTTACAGGCTTTTCTTACAAATTGCTGTAAGAAAAGTATGTAAAGCTTGTAAGCGTCCCAGCTTGGTTTACGAAATTTCGAACGAAGCGACTTTTGCTCTCTTTATAAGAAAATTAAGATTTAATTGGTACTTAATAAAAAGTTGAGACGGTAAAGTGAAACACTTAACCTAATTCATAAGACCCGACATAACATTTTGTTATGATGCATGATTAAAACAACAGTTTTTATATGTTTAACACCACAGTTTTAGATCATAAATACTGGATTTGATTAATCTCTCTATGAATATATGAATTTCTCGTGTCACAATGTTAGATACTATAATACTCCTCCGAAATGGCTAGAAAGGCAGAACAACGTTTGCTGGTCCAGCTAGCTATCATAAAAAAATAAAGTGTTGTTTACAAACGAATTGGTATCATGAAGTATTATTATTATTGAATATCGTTGACGACAGCGTTTTCAACGTTGGTTGTTATTATGTAATCAGTGATGATCGTGTGACTCATTATACCATTAATAGTAAAAGTAAGTGGGTGTTTTGAACTGTCTTTTGTTTAATAGTTATGCTGGTATAGTTTATTTCCTATTGTTGTTTCATTATTTTAATACAATGCCCTATTCATTCGTTCTGTTGTGCTTTATGGGTTGCCGCTGTGATTTTATTATATGTTTTTATATATTATGTTGGTACGGTGACAATGGCTTAAACATGAGAATTTTTATGAGATCTTTTTAAGCAGATACCTAAACGTTTACTATGTGATCTTCAATATCAAATTTAGCGTGTGCTTTAATTATTTTGATTGAACTGAAACTGAATTATTTTGAACTTTAATTTTCATAGTGTCTTCGTTTCTTTATATTATATTGTTGGTGGAGTTCAACCCACTTCCTAATTATGTTTATTTAACACTATCTACTAATTGCCAGCAGCTGTGTCCGTCTCAAATTTCATTAACTAATCTCCATTTTATAAAATAATATGTCCAGTACAAGCTAAATTAATGTTTATAAAATATTTCATAAATTATTTTGTACTTATAGTATCATTTTATTTCTATGTAAAACATATTATACTAAGAGAATTGGGAGTTTTATTAAGAACTTCAATTGAAACGTAAAGGACAATGTCCGGAATGGCCCTATGCAACAAAATGGATTGGAATACACGATAATTAACTGTCTATTTTATTAAATTAGTTGCAAATACATTTGTAACACGGACTAGCTGTATGCCAAAATGAACAATAAAAAGTATTTTACGCGATTAATAACATTAATGGCCGCCATCTTCACCAAACGTCATGTCGTGTCGATAAAGAATAGGGATGGACGATTGATTGTAATCGTCCGACTGAATTTTTAATTTCCATAAAGTATAATTTAAATCGATTTTAAATCGATTCAAATCGTAAGCCAATGTATCGACTTACAAAAAATCGTGGTCTAAAAGATCGATTTATAAAAATCTATTTTATTTTTCAAGTTTACATTTATAATGTAAATATTATCCATTTTATGAAAAACAAGAAAGATAATTAATAAATGATCTCTTAACAGTAAAATCAGTTTTTTTTTTAAAACGATCTATTGGACCTGAAAAATCGATTCTTCGATTAATCGATCTTTGATCGTCATCCCCAGTGTTGCCAATTCAGCTCTTTTAGAGCTAAATTTGGCTCTATTTATCAATTATCAGCTCTAAAAAAAACCATTTAGCTCCTTAGCTTCTTTTTACGACTATTCTAGCTCTTTTTCAGTTAGCCATACGACGGTAGCTTTTTGGCTTCGAATCCACAATCCACACACGAAGTGAAGGTTAATTATTATTGAACGCAGCCATTTCGTATTGTACCAAACCATAGACCACATTGAACGAGTCTTTAGCCAACTGAATATAGTTAAAAACAAGGCTCGCAATAGACTACACAACACCACCACGAATGCCATTATTACCATCAGGGCAGGATTACGGCGTCAAAAAAAATGCTGTCACAACTATATACTGCCAAATGAGGTACTAAAAAAAATAGGGACAATGGCTTCATACAACAAGGCTGCAGCAGGCCCAAGTGGAAGTTCCTTGGTGATTGATTTTCACGATGATGACAATGTTGTCATTAATCTTTCTGACCATAAGTAATATATTATGTATATTACTTATGGTCAGATGAAGATTAATGATACCTAGTGCCCTAGTGCTATTATTAAGAACAATGTTTTTTATTGATTAAAATATAATAAGTTTGAATGGTTTTATTTAGCTCTCTTTAGCTGATAAAGTTAGCTCTTTTTCAGCTCTTTTTTGGCACAACACTAGCTCTAAGCTTGACTACCAAGTTGGCAACACTGGTCATCCCTAGTCACTTGTCACTGTCAGTGCTGTCAGTCTACTGATGATTACAATAGCGTCGCTTGCTGTTTGTAATTATTTGTATCGGTGTGTTTTGGTGACTTTTGGGACTATATTGCATATTACCTACGACTTGGCTATTTTAACGGACTCTGATTGCTTTAAAAAACGACTTACTTGGCTGTGATTACCGGAACTGTGTACCGCTCAAACGATAACCTGGCACTCTCAAACGGACTTACGCATACGCAATGGAAAGTGGATTTTGTGTAAATTGTGGCTCTGCTGGTGGTTCCATGTTGTTGGAAGATGACCAGATTCGTCACTGTGTACAACAATGGACTGCACCTCTTTTGGTAATTATATTTCTACTTTGTCTGCATATTTTGGGTGCGTGTATATTATTCTGTTTGCGTTCTTTTAGACTTCTATTAACTGCATAAATAAGTTTCTATACTTGACCTTTCACATTATGCTTGCAATTATCGTCTTCTCTAAAAAAAAATAATGAAAAAAGGATTTGGGGTATTTTCATATTTCAAGTAAGATACAAACTATTTACCTATGTTTTTTTTAGGTTCAAGCTCATGATCTCATATGCACAACATGTTGGACAAGTGCTCAAGATGCCACTTCAGTAACAAGTAATATTGGTAGAAACTGTGCACTCTGCAATAGAATGTTGGAACCTCGGGCACGTTCACACCAACTGATTTCTCTGAGAACTGACACTCAACATAATATGAATATCAGAAATATCATCGTGGAAAGACTTATGCCATTGGAGGTATAATATTTTAAGGAAATTATTTTTGGGTCATATTTAACATTGGATTTACAGTGGTGTCATTGATATTTTTTTCTTTTAGATACGTGCATCACATTATATTTGTCATCCTTGTTGGCAAAGATCTGATCGTGCTGCCAGGCATTATTCAGCCCCATCTACATCAAGGAATACTCCTACAACAAGCAATCAATCAAGATGTGCCAATTGTGGTATTCATTTCAATAGACAGAGATGACACATTCTTCATAATGATGCCATTCTTGTGCAAATACAGCAACGAGTTGCACCACAAATAGTAAGCTTTTATTTCCATTCAAAACTATTTGCATTTATAATAACTCTGTATAGAAGAAAAGGTATAAAATAACTACATGTTTTTTATATTACAGGTGACTGCAAATGATTACATATGTGATGCTTGTCATACATTATTTCTCAATAGAGATACCACAACATCACAAGATTTGCAGGATGTACCACTGGTTGGTCATCAACATATTTGTGTTGTATGTGGTTGTTCACTGGCACGAATCCAAAGTCACTCTGTACAAGCAGAAAGTAACAGTCACATTTTAGATGTTGTGCGAAATTGGGTTCAACCGCGAGAGGTGAGAGACTTATGACTTAACTTTTGCAATAAATAAGCTAGCTTACACTTGAAAGCAATGCCTGATGTACAGACGCCAGCACATCAAGCTACCACAATCTGTCAGATTTCTTCAATAGAATTTCAACCTTATCACAAGAGTAGAAGGTTAATGTTTGACTGGTAAAATCTGACAGATTCGGGTAGTTTGACCTGCTGGCGTCTGTACAATCGACAAAGTTGAATTATGACCCACCATAAGCTCATTTTCCTACAGATATTCAAATACAGTTAGGTCCACATTCGCGTAAACCTACTTAACCATGGTAACGACTTTGATCTTTGTCAATTTGACGGATTCAAACGATTTATTGTCAAAATGGGTCATGATTCAACTTTGTCGATTGTACTATTTGGTGTTACTTAATAGATTTTTTCTGGTCAGTCTAGTCATGCAACATTTGTAGTGTAAATTGTTTTATTTATTTTACTATACCATGCAATGTGTAATTTTTTTTATTTTTTTTTTTAGATTCGGCCCTCGGATTTGCTTTGTAATAGATGCTTTCAAAGAGCAAACATCACAGCTGTCAATGATTTATTACCTGTGTCAGGAGTCAATCCAGTTCCACAACAAATTGAAAGAATAACCTTGCCAAATTACTCTAGAGCATCAGATACACATAACAGATGTATATTTCTGCTATGTAATAGTACTTCACAGCGAGTAGTTCCTTTTGTATTAAGGGTGAGGCTCTTTATAGATCACAAGTATTATATACCGCCGGGTTGTCGTATATGTGAATTGCATTTGTCAAGGCAGTCATGGTCAGAACTCTTCGAAGTTGAAAATGTTAACCGAAGTTTCACAGCAGCTTACATAGAAGACTTTTGTGAGTTATTGAAAAATGAAAATCACACTTTAGATTTTGAAAATATTGAGCAAATGGAAGACCATCTAGTGTGGTATTGGCTGGGACGCACGAAAGAGCAATTCAGAGAACTCGAAGCAGAACTCCCTGATTTTCAAAAACGAGCTACATCACTTGGCGCTTATTTAATGAAGCTCAGAACAGGAGACTCGGACGAAAGAATCTCTTCATTATTAAAAATTGGAAGAAGTACTCTCTCAAGACTTGTTGCTAAAGCACGAGAGATTATGATGGAATGCTTTGTGCCAGCACATTTAGGGTTACAACATATAAGTAGAGAAGAAGTGGCAGCAAGAAACCTATATATTCCTGAGTCTTTGTTTGGAAACCCTGGGACTAATATGGAGGATAGAAAGGCAATTACTATAATGGATGGAACATATATTTATGTTCAGAAGAGTAGCAATTATGCTTACCAAAAGAAATCATATTCCCTCCATAAATATAGGAACCTTGTCAAACCGTTCATTATAGTATGTTGTGATGGCTATATAATTGAAGTACTGGGCCCTTATGCAGCCACAAAATCAGATGCAGACATTTTAAAAGATGAATTTTATGATTCTTCAAAACCTATGCGACAATATTTCAGAGATGGTGATGTAATGATTTTAGACCGAGGCTTTCGTGACAGCATTTCCCTCTTACGAAGTTTAAACTACTCAGTTCATTATCCTCTCTCAATAGAACCGGGTGAATATCAATTGAGTACAACAAATGCAAACGAATCCCGTAAAGTGACCCTATGTCGATGGGTAGTAGAAGTGGTCAATGGACGTTTTAAGCGCGATTTTAAGCTGCTGCGCCAGGAATATTTTAATAGAGCATCTAATCATTTGATGCAAGATTTTAAGGTGGCAGCAGCATTAATAAACAAGTTTCACCCGGTTCTAGAAGACAGAGAGGATGCTAGGGTAATAATCTCCATAATACAGGAAAGAATGTTTACCAATAATTCATTGGCTGATTTTGTAGAACGAAACAATTTAAATAGAAGACGGGCCCAGTTTGAAAGTATTACTGTCAATAATGAAACTCTTCTAGATTTTCCCCAAATGGATTTAAATGACATGATTTTAATCCCATTAGGTGTGTATCAAATTAAACAAGCCCGTTCATACTACGTTGAGCATGTGCGGCGCGATGGTTCCTATATTATTGTGGTGTGCAGGGAGGTCGATCAGGATTTGATTAATGAATTAGAAGTGGTTAATTCTGAAACCATATGGTTATTACGAGGCAAAATTCACAGCCGTCATATCAGTAATAAAACATATTTTGTTTATATTGTAGTAGATGCATCACAAATAGGTCGACAAGCAATCGTGCAATATTGCTGTAATTGCATCGTTGGGCGCAGAACCATCGGCTGCTGCGCCCATGTTATGACAATTATTTGGTATCTGAGCTATGCGAGACATCAAAATAATATCGAACCCCCTGCACAGTTTTTAGACAATATTTTAATTGCCAATTTAGATGATGAACAATAAACATGAAATTAAAATAAGTATGTGTTTTATTTCATAATCCAACATAATAAGTTAATGAAGGACTAGGTTTAACAACAACTTACTAGGTACAAAATTGGTAAGGCTGGTTAACAAGTCACACGTTTGCGCTGTTCAAGCATGCGCCGCTTCTATTTACTATTTTTTCTCATTCCTAAACGAATTCTTAGAATACAGGTACCTGTTAATAGATTCTATGCATTTAAACGTTTAACTTACATTATACACTTAGGCTTTAGAAAAAAAACTGCATAGGTACCTACCCAATTATCTAGGGAGGTGCTTAAAATAGCTAAATATATTATGATATATTGCTTTTCAGTTTCTTAAAAATCACTAAGCTATGAAAAACTAATATCTAATATTCGTTGTTATGGTTCCATTATAACCTCAAAATCTGATTCTTTTTTTGGAATATATCTATTCTGCAGCTAGTCCGCTATAAAAATAAGATCATTTAGGAGTTTACTAATGATCGACAACACAAAATATAATTTTCGGATGTTCTTGGTTCCAGGGCGAACAATGTATGGGCGCAGAGCAATCTCCTTTGTATTACTATTATCGAAGCTGATCTCTATGGAAGCTATCCTATTAAGTAGAAGCGTTTATTAAGCTTCCAGTCGACTCAGGACTCGAGACCTTTCATTTTGTTTGCAAAAAGTAATTGCTTTGCAGAAGATTTTCTGATAAAAGAATTTAGACATGGGTTTATGAAGTACAAATTAAACGACTGGATTTATAAGAAATAACATAACAAATAAAGTTTTATTAAATGTAATAGAAAGTTAATACAATACCACAGGTTAATACATACCTAATATACAAATGCCAAAGAAACATATCAAGTCCCCGATGTTGGAGCGCTAAGTAAAGCCGTTTTTGATATTAGATTAAATAACAGTATCTCATTTGAGAATTAATGTACAAGAAATTAATTAAATTTCATTTCCCTTACGTGTTACGAAAGGCTTTCCTTATTGAGTGAGTGTGAATAACCTCATTACATAAGCGTCGTATTTACACGTATTTCTATTCACCTAATAAGTTCGGTATGACCTCATACTGAGATGAAGAGGCGACACTGAGTTCCTTTATGGGCTTGACCGCATACAGTTTACACATACTCACACATCTTAAGATATAACAGAACCAAAATAGGTTAGTAAATGTGAACTTGTATGTAGGGACAAATCATATAAAATGAACAACGTGATGATAAGGTTATTTTATAGACAGATGAAACCTTTAATTGTTCTTATTATACATGTATAAGATCAGTCATCTTAGCATTGTAAATAAAATTCATGAATTCTTTCGACGAACATTAACATTGACAATGAATTAGATCGCAAAAACATCGCCGGCAATAATGCTACGAATAAGAAAATTGGCGTATCATATTCAATTCAGATGTATAATGAAAAAATCTGGTTACAAGTAAAATCAATAAACATTGATATTGCGGGGTTTCGAAAGTAGGTCAACGGGACGGGAAGTGTTACATTGTTATTTGTTACCGGGATTAAGGGTGATTAAATGTTACCATTTATAACAATCCATTTATCGTTATAACCTCTACTAAAATAGTTTATTTGGAATTGTTTTATGGAAAAACACCCAGAAAGTTTTAGTCGATAATAACAACATAATGTGGGATTTACACCCTTTATGAAATATAAATGTAGCTGTAAAATATGTAGGTACCAATTTTTTTGTTGATCCTCAAGAGACTGATGAAAATGTTCGTCTGAAGGAGGCAATCTATAAATTATTACCTACAAAGAATGTTTTATTTTTTTAATATAACCCTGAAGAATGCACGCCTACAATGCGGAATTTAAGTAGAAATATTGAAGTATTCAGCAACATTGTGTACAAAATCTGAAATAGGTAGGTACATCTCGCAAGCACTTAACACATTTAGCGTCATACAATTTTTGCTAGGAAGTACGCCTGCGGCGGCACACAATGCTGTGACAAAGGAAGTTTGGAAGATGAGTTGACAGAAACGTAAAACCCCTGTCTATTTTCACGTGAATTTTTATTTTCTTTTTTCAGACTCGCGCTGTCTATGAATGAGTAAAGCTGTTAAGATTCATTGTTGAAAAGATAGACTCGGAATAATTGTAACACAAAGTCGAAGCCTGAAACTGATTGCACATTGCTTGGCGTTTTATCAGTTACTGTTATTACAATTATTTATAATATTGGCGATACCGATTATTACGGTATTTTTTATTTTTCATTATTATATCAACTTTATTGTTCTAAAATAGGAAGGAAAATAGCAATTCATTTATTCATACCCGTGCGTTTATTTATTTTATTAAATACATGCAAATTATACAAAGCAGTTTAAACGCTAAAACGTAGAATTTTCCTTACAGTGAATAAATTCTTTTATACTTTTATTTTTCATCTTTTCAGGTCAACGTGAATTATGGTAAGAGATTTGAATAAAGGGATTTGCATATCGTGCAGCCGAGCGGTCAAGTGTAATTTTGTAAAGAAAACAATAATTTTTACGAGGAGTCCTTTACACAATTTTTAAAAGGAGAGGTAAATTTAGCGTGCGTTATGTTAAATACGAGAAAAACCTACAAGAAACTATCTAAAACTACGAAGAATGAAATTAAAACACAGGTTTTAGGCACCTTCAGGGAACCAAATCAACAATTCACCCAATGCAGATAATTTATAAGCTGTTTTTTCCGCCTCATATTACCGAATAACTAACCATAATGGGTTCTCTGTGATCTGTTGTTTTCGAATGAAATACAATGTCACCGTAAATAGATATCAAGTAGGTAGATAGTACGTAGGTATTGTTTGAAAATATTTGAAATTCTTTACATCCCACTGAAGGATGATAAATAGAGATGCGAAGCCGTGACTACTTAGTTATTTACGTTGTTGACGCGTGCCAACAATTCGATTGAAACGCAATCATTACGTAGGGAATGTCTGGAAGGAACGCATTGCAACGCTATATTACGCTATTACGTTACCATGGATGCACTTATACCGTTACACTTACACGCATTGAAAAATGTATGTGCGAAAATGTTAGGAGTTATCAATACCGTTGAAACACCGTTTTGCAATCGAAATTAATTATCGCCAATGTTCACTACATTGTTAGTAATGATACTATGCACATTTAATGAGATACTCGAGTGATTTGAAATTATAAATTACGTTTTATTGCTCGATTGACCGACATGGAGGAAGTAGGTGATTGAGAAAATAACAATGTTGTTGATGATATTATTTTTTCGTGAGATTAATTTTTACTAAAACATTATAATCTTATATCATTTTGTCCTTCATTCATCTTATAAATTGCAAGTGACATATAATTAGACATACAGTAATTATTAATTCATTAATTAATTAAAGTTCTTATTAGATTTTTATGTTACATTGTATAGACGCTTCCACAATTACTGTTGAACATCGTGTTCAATGTTTTGATTTCACGTAATCATAATATCATAGAAACGACAGTCACATCAAGATAAAATTTTAGTGGCCCTTGTCATACTTTAATGTTAGAAAGTTTAATCCAACGATATCATGTAAATAACGTGAAATGATAAGATCTATATGTAAAGCTCTCAAATAGAGGTTTCGTGAGAATTCGTGGCACATGGTTTGCGTCGAGGTGTGGGTGTGACATAAATATCTACCCTCGACTCTCGATTTAGACGATCTCAATGTCAAATGAACAGTTTGCTGGTTATTTTTATTTTTTACCGGAATCACGTAAAGCAGGAAATGTGTCGTGTTGATGTTAGGTGTATTCTTCTGCCAAGTTTGTCCCCACATTGATAGACGTTCCAGACATGCCTTTCTTTCATTAATGTTATGTATGTGATTATATATAAAACATTTAAAATGTTAAAGCATTCAAACTCTATCTTTATGAAAGGTGCAAAATTCATCCGTACACTTTGGATCTGCATGACACGACATACATAATATGACGACATATATCGTGACTCGAAAAACGATAAATCTAAAAAATAATCAGAAATGTAGATTTAGGTTTCTAGTCGATGTTCAATATTTATATGATTCCAACGACACTAAAAGCTTTTTAGATATTGTTTTGTTTTTTTAATAGAGACGCATTTGTATTATAAAAAGCACATAATAAAAAAGAGGAACAATGCCATTATCATCCATTGCCACTTAAACACGTCGGACGGCTCCATAACTCGGCCATTTTAAGACAATAGCAGAAGGAAACCTTTTATATCCAGACCAATAACCCTCGTTCAGATGCGAGTCGATGACACATCAATGGAAAGCATGGTTAATTTCTCTCGTAAATGCTATTATCGGCTCTGTTGTATTGATTGGTTTTACACTTCTATCGTATTATATTTTAAATTTAGACCGGTCGCACGTTATTGCAAAACTTCTGTTTGACGTCCCGGTAATTTACATAGGTATTCCATTTTAAGTGAAAACCTATAATTAACTTTTAATGTATCGATTTCTTATGTAAAGAGGGCATTTTAAAAGGTTATTTAGCTATTACTGCAAAAGAGTAATTCCAGAAGTGTTAATTAACGATTATTAACAATTTATTTAGCAATATCTTTAATAACAGTTTTATGAACACATAAAACTATAAACACTTATTTTAATTATTGCAAGAGGTTCCAATAACCGAAATCGAGGTCTGCCCACACAAAAAATCATAGCGGTTCGTTCCAAATGTGCATCATCTAGCTAAGCAATTATTTCGTACAAGTCGTATGTTTGTCTTAAATAATTGCCAGCTCGTTTACGATGTGGAGGCAAATGATATACAAATGGCCTAGTGCGTCCTTTGGAATCCCGAGATACTTCTAATTTATAGTACTGCTGTACAGTCCTTGTGTATGTGTAAAGTGATAAAGCAGTCATAAAGTTAATGATGTAATGCGGTTTTGTATGCTACAATTAGTTTCTCAATTTAGTTTTGTTATTCTTCGGGGTTAAGTAAAAATTAGTACATTTTTAAAGGAGTGTATATTTAAATATGATACTTGGTAATTGTTAAAAACTCTGCAATCAATCATACATCATGTAGGAAAAGAATGCAAATTTCATTACTTACATAAGGCATAGGTAAAGAATGTAAATTGTGTAAGATTTATACACGGTATCAGGTACGAGTATGATTTCGTATATTCGTTAGTTCATCAATATTAAAATATGTTCTAGTTGTTTTGTAAATCATTTTTATAAAAGTTGCCAAAATATTTAACATGTTAGATAAAATATTACTTTGACAATTCTGTCGTCCGTTTTGTACGTGACTTGAATGTTAACGGTAAATTGAAATAAAATTTTATGATCGTTACCTTTACGAGTATCTCTACCCTCGGGGTATGTTACAGAATATTGGTGATATTATTAAAAATATCAAAGCTTTCAGTAGAAATAATATGCTCATCTATTAACGGCATGTTATTTGTTGATTTTTTAGTTTTTGCTCTTTTTCTCAATAAAGGTATTGAGAAATCTTTGATTTCTATAACACTATTCACGAAGCGTCATGAATTTTAAAAATCACGATTCACGACTGCGTTCATACATGTATGATGTAAAGAAAATGATTTATCTTGAATATACAGTTAATAAGCACCAATAAGTACTCGGTAATTATTACGGTAATAAAATACAATAATTATAATAATTTCTAAGTATTATGGCACACAACAGAGTATTATTTAGTGTTTTTATTTACATTTTTGTTTGGGTAACAATTACAATTTCGCGTATTATGATGCTTACAGTAGGTATAATTATATGCATTGTAACCAATTACGTAATAATAAAATTAACGCAGTATAAACTAACTTAATTTTGGTTACGTCGGTACGTAAATAAGTATTCTAAAGTTTATTGATATCTGTACCTATACTAAGTCTGTATATTACAGATGCTTCTAATGAAATGTAGGTATACTAGAACCATGTGAACGCCCTCAAACTTGGTGCAGTTAATTTTTATTAATTACACGTCTAACCATTGCCTTACGTGACTGTCATTCTAAGAAGTACTCAGCCAGGAAACGGTATAATATAAATAAGGACAGCGGTCATTATTTAGTTCGCTTCGTTAATTTGATCAACGAGGTTTGCATATTAAGATCCTCTTATATTTGGCAATGGCAATTAACTTTCCAACGATTGACCCAAGCATTAACATTTACAAGCTTATTTTATTAGTGTAGATCTTGTGTTTAGATATTTTTAGATACCACTGTGTATAAGGAGCGATAGAGAACAGGCGCAGATTGTATCTTTGAAATAGGCCGATGTCGTTATATGGACGCTATATGTGACGATTAATAGAATATAATAATTATAAAATACAATTTAATAAGTTGTTCTACAATATTGCGTACCTGATTTTTCCCAATTAGATGAATCATTGTTGTAACCAGTCGTGTTCTTACTAAAAACATATATTTATCAGATATACCTACTTTGATACCTATGACCTTTTAATATCTCGTGATACCTACATACATTTACGTTGGATGTATAAACCAGTCGTAACCAGCTTGTTATAAGAATAGGTGATTGATTAATCTTAATACACAATGTATATGTTACATAATACCTATTCACATAAATGTAGAGTGCTTTCATGACTAGTGAATAATAATATCGTGATGGTAACTACTTCGATGGATAGACAGACAGCCATAACTTTCAAGTCTGAAACTATGAATAGATATTTCTTTATTTACGTAATTGGTTCGATATAAATGTTGAGTCTATTCAAACAAGGTCAAAAGATCCAAAGAAATTAGTCGGATACTTAGACACAAACAAAGAACGTAGAAAGTTATATTTTTACACAAATACAAGTCCTTGTGAATTTTAAGATTGTGATCTCGAGTCGTAAGCCAGAAATAAGTAACGATACACATTGTTTGAATCATATAATTTATCACAAGGAAAGTACATTAACTCTACAGTCTGCAGAGATAGCTGTATGCTTCTGTATAATTATTATTTCTATTTCGGTATTTTTATATGGAATTTATTTTGATATCTATTTAATTGAACTAACTATATTGGACTGCTAACATTTCGTTTAACATAAATTAATAATCAATATAATATAGGAATCGTGTTCAAATGAGATCAAATAAATCATTCAAGTAGATGAAAAGGAAGCAATTAATTCTTTTATTATCTAATACTATCTGAAATAGCAAATATTAATTATGTACATATAAAATCAAAGTCGATTTCAATATGTACATTATGTGTAGATTATTCGTTCTAAGATATCATGACTCATATTGAGCATAATATTTATTTATTTTTTGTGGTATACGTTCAAGAGAAAGTTATAACTTTACATCACAACGGTACGATTATAGTCATCGGAGATGAAAATGCATTGCACAACGATCTTATGCGTGAGAACGATGTGCCTGAAGAGTTTAATGAAAGGATTGAATGAAGTGATATAATTATTACTTGAACACCATAAATGGGAATATCATTTTCATCACTCGTCATTACAATGTTATAATTGGAGAAGTTGTGATGTTGTTTCTAATAGTTTACTAAGTAATGTTGATCGTAGAGTATGAGTAGCTCGAATGGTAGGGGTGAAATTTTGAATTCATTATGGTATAACTTATAATCATAACTTGTAGTAAAATTAATAGGCATATATTGCCACGTAGTACATACTATCTCGATGATATTGCCTGCTTAAATTTAATATTAACCGTGTATTACCTTTTTTTAGATGTAATATTTGTGGCGTATTTTATGAAATATCGGAAAAGTTGAATACCTCAAATTAGATTGCTCTTCCCTTATCATATGGAAGTCAATATAAAAGCAGAATAAAGGAATCGACAACGACCCTCTGTTTGATACTCAAATATTTATAGCAAAGGGCATTGAAGCAGGTACCTGTCTGTCGAATATACCTTTGTGTGTACCAGGCACGAATAAATGCGGGGTCTTCAATGTTATTTTGTGTATTATTTTTTTGCCACAATGCCGTAAAAGCAAACATGGTAACGTGGAATCAGACAGATAACCTAACAAAGGTAGGTATCTAAGCTGTTGTTTTGGGACTTCAAAATTGAACGCACCGGTGTTTTATGTACCTTTTTATTTTATTAGGTGTCTTCTTTTAAATGAATAATTCAATTTTTTACGAAATAATTCAACCTATCCTCAAGTGTAGTCCAGCACGGATAAATGTTGGTTAACAAGTTTTCGTAGCGTCAATAACGATATGATAAATAACACTCATACGTCTTGATACGCCGATAGGTTCAATTCATCGAGAAGATGACCTCGATGAATCAAGTTATTAAAATGGAAATACAAACTAACTCAGATCACACACATAGATACATATGTTGAGATATGTATCTGTGTATATTTTATTTGGTAACACCTGTTGGAAGTAATTATTTCCAATTTAGGTAAAAACATTACTCTACGTTTCACGGTTGTGTTAAAAACGTGACCAATCAAAGCCATAATGTTCTATTGTTCGGTGTTAATCTCATGTGACTTCCAGTTCGATGTAGCTGGAATGTTCTTATCTACTAACTACTGAACTATTTGATGCCTGTTGTACCTCTATAATTTGCTTCAGTATTCAGACTACTAATATTAGATATTCCATATTTGCTCGTATATTTTCCAGGAATGTTATCTTTTTTGATAATTGTATATCTATATCTTAGCATACAACATTCAATTCATAATATTCATTAATAAAAAAGACGTGTGGCACTCGGGGACTGCCGCGGTAAAGCTATTGCATAGCATGCCTTCAAGCCACACCTCCGTGCCCGTCGGAGTGGGGAGCGTGAGGTTTTTTCGTTACGGAATTTCTCGATTCGGTCCCCGCGCTCAAGGCCCGCGATAGAAGCTATGCAATAGCTTAAAAGCTTCCCCTTCTTGTTCGATCGCAAGCCGGATTATCTTCATTGAGATTACAGAGTTGTGTTCGACTTGAGATGTTCTCGATGGACACTTGGGTTAGTAATGTTAATGTCCAGGATTTTATTTCAGATACCATCCCGTCAGTAGATCGTGCCAAACGCACTTAGCATCATCGTACTCTTGAGTCTATTTGTTCCCAATTCATCCTTACTAAAATGGAGCACATCACAAAATTTACACTGATGGCTCTAAATGCGTAAGTAGTGGTGGTGCGGCCGTGTTGGATTCATTTCATGGATGCAGCCTTAAGTTCAAAGTTGATTCAGAGATATCCATTATGCATATGGAATTGATTGCTATCGCGGAAGCTTTGGCTTATATTCAATCTTTAAATTTCGGACGTTTTGTCATTTTAACTGACTCTAAAAGCTCATTGCAATATTTGGCTCGCTGTGCCTCTCAAGTGAGAGGAGTACCGATTGCCTATAAAATTTTAGAGTTAATTTTGAACTTAAAAGCTATTAATAAGGAAATAATCTTACAATGGATCCCTTCTCATATTCAGCTCAAAGAGAACGATGAGGTTGATTTATTAGCCAAACAAGCAGCAATAGATGGGGTACCCTTGGAGGTCGCTCCATTGTACTCGGATCATTTTAAATATGTGAGTGATAAATGTTTAACCGATTGGCAGGAATATTTTGATGAAAGATCGCGGGAGAAAGGAATTTGGCACAGAACAATTCAACCACATGTACCTCGGTACCCATGGCTTGATGAGATTGTATGCGATAGGAGGACGTTGACAACTATTTTAAGATTACGTTCGGGACATATTCCATCGAATAAGTTTGCACATTTAATGCAGAAAGCCGATTCTCCGTTGTGCAATGATTGTGGTATTGTAGAAGATGTGCAGCATATTCTCATGGAGTGTGTTCGGAACGCGCAATTTAGACAACAAAATGATATCTTCCGCTGTATTAACAATGTCGGTTGTGTGAACAACATTCTCACTTGTCCCTCGTCGGCAGAGGTGCGGGTGCTGGTCAGACTGACCGATGTTAGATTACAAAAATGATTGTATTGTTTACTGTAGTTTGTATTTATATTTTTTATATTTAAGTGTTGATTGTTAATGGAATTTACGGGACGACGTGGTCGCTAAGCGACAAAGTCCCTTGGAAAATAAAGAATAAAAAAAAAAAAATTCATAATATTCATATTCATTCCTTGCTCGAGTTTTACTCCGGTACCGGAGCTTTGTGTTATTTGAAACCATAATAATTCATCTGCATACAAATATAAGTCAAATCAGGTCAGTAGGTTTGAAAGAGTTGCAGACATCCATCTTCCGATACATATACAAACTTTCAGCTAGGTACCTATTAGTAAGATTGATAAGGAATTTGCTTTGCATCTTGCGTCTGGGTTTGGAACACAGCCAAGAGAAGATGAAAACAAAATCTAATGGTAAATTAAAAACATATGCTCCTGATAATATGCCCATGTTTAAAGCAGTATAATCATTAGACATTTCTGGTCGAATCCTACATTTTATAAATGGAAACATTATAAATTTATTGTATTTCAGATACCTTGTGTTGTTATCCACTGGGATGACTTGAGATTTTTTATAGTCTAATTGTATTGAATGGACGTGACAACTCCGACTGCTCTAATGGCACCGAGGCGTGGTCTTTGGACCATTGCGTGGGAATGTACAGCTTAATGTACGCATAATGTTCTCTGTGATATGGGTACGACTTGATCATACTTCTTAACTATTTCACACACATTTAGTCTTAGGTGTAAAAACGTATGCATTATCTTGTAGGGCTTCATATTTCACCTTGGACACGCGAGTCAATACGAGAAAGTGGGACAAATGTTTATTGTTTTTACAAGCGATGATATTGTTTACAACATCAATTATCATAATGCTAGAATAGTGGCGCTTTCTTTGTTTAGGGTAAGATTGAAATTCAAAGAATTAAAGAAAAAAGTTTAATAAGGTTAAAATCCACATGAAATCATGGAATTAACTTCAGTTTCAATCTGAACCTCAAATTGCAAAAAAGGATCGATATGCGTTTTTGTTCAGTACATATAGGGAGAAGGTATTCAAAGGGCTTACTCCAAGATTAAATTGTTAAGTACATAAAATTTTACCTGTTTTATGGGATTCATTTTACACGCTCAGTTCTGGTGTTACTATTTTAAGTCAGTCTTTATAGACAATTTTACAAAGAACAAAGCTATCTATATACTAACAAAGCAATATAAAAGACCTCATTTCCACTTTTCAAACAGAAAAAAACAATCAATCAAACGGACAGTCCACTACAAACGTGTACTCGATTTTACGGATACTATAACTGGACATTATTGCTTTAGATTTCTTACGGTAGTTTAAAATAGATCTAAAGTCCGTTAAACATTTGTTTGATGTGTTTAACATTAAACATCCGTTAAGTAAACAAAATGTTAGAAAGCCTGCATGAAATGTAACAGAAAAACGTTTATAAGGAGAAAAAGGTGGGTAGAGCCTGGAAGATTAGTGGTACAGAATAACATGCTCGGACTTATGGCCGGCTTGATTCATTTTTCATTCGAACTCATAATATCGTATTTTAATATTAGGAGTATATTCTAAGATGTTCTACGAATATTAACCGAAGATAGATGGTTTAAGAAATTAACTGTATTAAAAATAATGTTAAGAAAATAGAAGATCTTAGATTACTAAATAAATAACAATATACATATTTCAGTATATCACCAAATTAAACATAAACAAGTACATTCACAATTTAATATGTCAATACCTCAATCAAGCGTTTATTTACATAAATTACAATAAATTTTGAAATAGCCGCAATTAAAGAAGACACACATAAAACCGGCTTGAAATGTTAAGAAATAATAATTGACAGTTAGTATTTATTTTGTTCTATTGAACAAAAAGGTTAACCTTTAAATGTATATATTTAGGTAGTAATAATTTGAACAAAAATGATTTTTTGGTAGGAAGAGGTCACTCTAGGAACTTGGATGGGGTAAATGTATTTTTAGTTTCACGTCAAAACAACCCATTCCTTTATATGTTATCCGTCGATTAGTAAATAGTAAATTATGTAGATGTATAATGTAAATATTATAGAACAAGAACACGCCAATAAGATGTTTTTAGACAGTAATTTTGCTAATTATACAAGAACTCGAAAACAATAAAAAAACTTCCTCGTTTTGTTTTCACACTGGCCAAAGCCATAAATATTCCAATCTCTAATATTAATGACTTCATATACAAATCTTAAGAATGTCCATGATTCATTGATTTCAAGTTAGGAATGTTTGACCACAAGATGGTCCTTTTAAAAACTTAAGGGCATGAATCAGGATACAGGTATGCGTGGAGATACAATCGTCATATTGTTTATCAGATACATACAATAAGTAGTATGTTTAACAGGTAAATAAATTGTTGTTCTTTATGTGAAGCAAGTTTGTTGTGTTTTTCCAAAAGGGATTAATGGCTGAGCCGGAAAATTTTTCAAGTCTAATTTTGTAAGTTGTAAACATGGTCATCGTAAAATCAAAGACGGACATAAAGTTCTTTAGGGTTCCAGTAATTAAGAACTTCTAAGGAAAGATTTTATGAGCAGGTATTAACATTGAGAAAAATATAGTATAAAATACTTAATTAGCATTTAATGCATCTTTAATTAAACGCCAGATTATCAAATTATAATAGTGTGAATAATTATGATCGTTATTAAGTTAATAATACAGCATTCTACCAAGACTAAAATTTCATATTTCATGACGATTTTTGATTAATTACCAACTCTCGAATCTCAAGAAATATTCGCATAAATGTTTCTTCGATTACGCGTAGAAAGTGTAAGCATTGATCAGTAAAAAAACAAAACAGCAATGATTGTTTCAAGATTCCTCTCATTCATTGAAAGGAATCGAAAGGTAAAAGCTATAAACGCTGCAAATCATTGCTTTGAAGGACTTTCTTTTAAAAGGATCAAAGAACTTAGTTATCGATAAAGGCTGTTCCATTGCATTCATTCGTTCAATTATAATGATTAAAAAGTAATAAATTCCTTTGACTGTCTCGCCTGCCTTGATTAAAATGCACTTTCTTTGAACTTTAAAGTGCTTTAATCGAACCGTTCACATGGTACATGGGATGTAGAGAAGATTTAAACAAAATTTCAATGTGTGCGTTTAACGGCCAGGTGGCAAAACTGGTTGCCGGCCCTCCACTTCGCCGTCAGGTGTGTTCGCCAACTGCAATTCCAGATTTCTTACATTCGCTCAACATAATACGAAGACTATAATACCCAGGTCTTATAAAAATAATGAATAACATCTGCTCTGAATGCAAATTGTTTTGATTAAATATTACCAAGTACGATAAGATCTTCTATTCAAAGCGGTTTTATATACAATGCTGAAATTTATACTCCAAAGATTTCTTCGTATAGCAAAATAAACATGCTATGTTTTTCTTTTGTTGCTCTCTCTTGTGCGTCTACTAAAATAAACAATGACGACAAATAAAATAATATTAGAATATGTTGGTATTTTAGCGATCCTTAAAAATAATCTGGAATTATCGGAGTTGTGCTGATATAATTACAGTAATCTTCCTTGATACTCAACTTTCTCAACTGGTGCGTCATGCCTGTTTTTAGTTTTAATAATATTTCATTGGCAGCATGCGCAAGAGCACGAAATTAAAAGAAAAATGTTGTGATGAAGAGATTTTCTAGTTAATTGTTAGTTAATTGAATATCTATACTATGTCGTGTTCGCTTTTCGTCTATTTTTATCATATTTTATAACAATTTTCCTACTAATCTTTCTAGTCTTCTAGAACGATGTTATCATGTTATCAAGAGGGCAAACATAACAATGGTAAGAGATAGACATGAGTTAGATAAGGACGATCTAATGAAACAAATATGCGACGTCTGTTGTGTTTAGGTATCTAAATTCTCTCTAACTACGTCTTGCATTATGTTATTACGAAAAGTGATCGTGCTGTAATTACTATCACCTTTCTTATCAATCTTATTATATAACAAAAACACGCTTCTTACTCGAGTGTCTCAGTTTTGAAATACTTTACTATACTGAATGATTATTTGCATTCAATGTGGTACTTATTATGCTTAGTGCAGCCTTGAAGCTTACTAGATAATTATATGTGAACTCGCTGTATTTATTTTCTGTTTATTGTAAACTCACCGTGATGTTATTACAGCTCTTTATGGTCACGGTAGGTCCAATCAATATGCAACCGTGGTGTAAACCGCACGGTAAGTGCTCTCAGTTTCTCTCTGCTTGACATCCACTCGGTTATTGATTTGCATGCCTTCCTCTCTTCCTGTGATCACTAAACTTCACGTTTGAGGTTCAATTGCAAAACACAAACCACCGTGATATATGAACGGGACAATCGAGCGTTTCACTTGTCAATAAGTCACTCAGGTACTTATCTAAGATAATGTAGGTATAATATTGTCATAACATCAGTACAAAAATCTTAAATACGTATGTAGGCCGACGAATTTCACTTCAAAGTCGTATTGATTGTGGTCGGATGGAATAAAACAATGGTGAACACAGCCAAAACAATGCAACAACGCGAGGCGCGCACCGCACGTGCCGCCTCGCTCGCGGGCACCTCAGTACTGACGGATCCGTCATCCGCGGTCGGATCGGATCACGCGCGACGGGGACGACTAGACGCGCTCGGAGTGCGTCGGAGCGAGTTGCTAAAGATTGCCATGCGATGCATTCGCACGCCCGATGAATTTGGCCGTCTGAACAGAGCAAGGTGAACCATGGTGGTTTATTTTCAGTGTGACGTCAATGCTCTGTCAAAGCGACAAGCGTTGCTCAACAAGCTCTACTTAAAACTGTAGGCTCTTGAAAGGTCGCTAGACTGTTCCTAGCTTTGTAAACATTAACGCTTACAGCAATTTCACATTGGCAAAAGGGTAACCATAATTTGTATGAACTTTAGCTGTAGCTAATCATACTTTAATACCTTCAAATTGGTTGATATAATAAAATATTCAATCTGTTAATTATAAATTATGTATCTGGATCATTACTTTTTTATTATTGTTTGGAGATCTATTTTATGTAAACCCATATATTATTATAATAATCACATAAATTCGTTCTATTCCAGCTAGTGACAATAAATCTACAGCATCGAGGTGATAAATCATAACCATCATAACATAACGAGAACATTTGATTGATAAAGAGTGTAACGTAAACATAAAATGATTGAGTAATGTTTATGCTCTTTATATTTTACGACGATAATAACTACAGAGGCACTATTCTTTGTACAGTCAGCATTGTTCGCGCCAAGCTGTCGACTCTTATCAGTAATGGCGACATGTTACCAGCGTTATCTCCACAGATTATTAACTGTTTGCTTGTACATTACAAATAAACAGGAAAAACGTTATGTACGAAAAATTTCTCTAAAATTTTGAATTTATTTGGTGATGGTGTGATGGTGTGATGGTGAAGTTTAATTGGTTCGTGCCCAATATGTAAGAATGTTTGTGTTACTAATAATTAATTACAATTTTCAAATAAAAAATATATAATAACTTGCATTAATGAGATAAATTAAAGTTTAATTCTATCGTGTGATTCGATCTCTATATACTTATAATTATGAGATATATCCATAGTACCTAACAGATTGATATAAATTGATGACAAGTGGCAACTAATCGTTATACGAGACATCTGATTGTTTCTTTGCTTCACCAGAAGAAAAAAAAATACTGCATTATTATTATTGACTTCAATATGGCCAAGATTGATTGATTTGATTCATCAACGTAGGCGTATTTGATCTGTCTTTCAGAATAGAACGTGTGTAGGCTTAGAAATGCCAGTATTTTTGTTTTAATAATTAATCAGAATTATAGCAGGCAGGCCAATCGTTCTAGGTTTTTAGAAATCTATGTAAAGTAGAACGATGCATATTTTAGCCTTAATAAATAGTCAGGAAGACTAATCTAATCTCATACTTTTCTTCTTATCATCATTTTTAAATTTGAAATACTCAACAACATCGGTAGGTAGGTACATTAGATTTTTCAGGTGAGAAATATCTTCACAAGATCTAAACGTATTTTTACGACATGAAATTTGCCACCAAATTCAAAATAGATCAGGATTAATTGAGGTAGGGAGTGACTCTCATGAAAGTTATTTTCGTTATACAATTGGCGTTTAAACCGATAATAGATGTAGGGGAAAAACTAAACCACTATATCATGAGGTTTCTTTAAGCATTAGGGTGAGGGTAGAACCCCGACTTGTTAGTTGTGACCAATATGTCAAGTATTCATGATTTATATTTACCAAAGGAAATTAGCTGTAAACGTTGCCTAGCAACAAATAGCAAACTTTCGAGAATTAAGTGAAAACTAGAATTTTATACTCCATAAATGGCTACTTGCAATATTGCAATGGTAAACATGGAATGCAAGGAAAATGGAACGACTGAAGTATTTTGATTTTAATAATCTGAATGAAATTTCCTTAATTTATAAAATAATACTTAATTAAAAAATTAAATAGAATTTTATGTGGTCATTTGAAGAACGAAGGTATTTAATTTGTGAAAAGGGTTATTTTATAGCGTCAATTTTACCATTTTAATAAAGGTTTACGGGTAGAAAATGCTATGTAGGTTACAGTAGGTCACAACTTTAGTCATTTAATTATTAAGAACATGGCGTTTATTGCACTCAGGGACGGCTACTTTTTAATCTGCATAAGTAAAAGGAGTAGAAGATACTTTCTTTCTGTTTTAATTCAACCTGGATAATTTCGTGCGAGAGGGAATGCACTGAACTCGGAAACTCCAAGAAGTGTTAAATCTTCATTTTTTTTGCATTATCGAGAGATTAGTGTCAAATGTTTGAAATTTTATAAAACTTACTTAAAAAAAAATATTTTCGTCGTTTTTCTGTTTAAAACATAAAGACTAAAGAGGAGATACCTTTCGCTCAAATAAAATTTGTTTATAGAATTTATAGATGGTAATGTGCGTGATTAGAAATTAGATAGCATATAATATATATAATAGCGTAACTATTTTAATAAAGAGTATAAGTTTTGAAATGTAATAGTTAAACTCAATGACTTTATGAGGTCTTAGAATAAATCCTTTTAAATCGTTTCAGCAACGGTAAGTAATGAATGAGCTTAACCTAATTAAATGTAGGCTAATGCGCACTTGAAGGTTTAAATTTTGCTTTAACAGTAAATTGTTTACATTTGTAGTGATTGACAGAATCCCCTGTATTGAACATAAAATACTACTTATAAAAAAAGCGTGTGGGCCGAGCACCCGTGTCAAAAATGAAACTTCTTTGGCAAGATTTAAAAATATCAAAATCGTCTCCTTACTCCATGACATGACAGTATTGACCTTGAAATTGTTAGTCTCAACGCGCCTAAATTAGCTTCACTTCAAAAAAAAAAAAATAAAATGGTCGGAATTAAAATGAACTATACAAAAATTGCAGAGCGCATTTAAACCATAATTTCAAGCGCCGAAATAGCTTCTAATGGTCAGTGGTATTTATAAAATTAGTTCTACGTAATGTCCAAAAAAGGTTCTTCGTGTGAGGTCCCATTTTTGGTAATTAAGGTCTACAAATCACTAGGATCCGAGCGATTAAACAATAACAAATTGAGTGACCTCCGTTGTTCTTACTTCCTCAATACTTTTTATTTACAAATATCTTTTACCTAATTTTGACAGTTTAATTTGAACAGAAATCTGAAAAATTAGTAAAATATTAAATGTTTCATAAATCACATGGATTTCATTTCATTAATGTAATTTCTGTAATATTATGTACTTTTATATTTTGTTGGTTACTATTACCTAATCATATCTGAACGATATCTTTAGAAAATGAAAATGTTATTTATAGTTTTATGGTTCCCTAGCTATGTATTGACTGTTACAGTAAGACTGTATAATATATTACCTATGTAGATATGTTAATCCAATTATGAACTCGACATAATCATTACATAATTTACACTAATTGTTTACAGCCATTGATGAAGTGATTTAATTAAATATTTTATTCTAGGAGTTCATTAAAACGGTATTTAGATTCATTCATTTAAAAGTTACAATGGTTACTTTACTACATACTGACATTTATGTATAGACTGAAATAAATAAACTAAAATGGGAACAGTGGCAGTTTAGTAAAAAATAATCCCTTAGATACCTATATTCATATTATATGCATTTCCATTGTATCGAAAAGTTGATAAGATAAGTCTCATCTTAGATCGGGATCAAATTTTGTAGAAGCGAATCAATAGGAGATATTTTAGACGAAACTAATTATGTACGAACCCAATTGTACGAAGACAATGACGCACGTTAATGGAAATAATGTATCCCTGTTCCCTCCACTATAAACGGATGAGATAAGGTAAAATATATTATGAATGTACGCAGACCCTTTGTTGTCAAAACCGTGACTATAGCAACGCAAAGCCTTTCCTATAATATGATACCACTATGATACTCTTCCCCTTTTAATTATTCTGAATACGCTGTTTTGTTGTGGTTTTTCATTGAATGAAGTAAAAATGTAAAACACTTCACGCGTCACACTTTAAACGCGAGAAAAGGGACAAATGAACATGTTTAGAGTTTAACATTGAGGTAACGTTGTTTGAATGCTTCTATGCAGATTCAGGTATAAATAAATATGCTGCAGTATAGAAATTTACCCTGTTATAGAACGAAATACGGTCATTAAACTTTGGTAAAAGGAAGCATGATGCCGAAACACGGCCAGGAGTCGACATAAAAGGACAAATTGCAAGGACTGCTATCTAATCCTATATGTTGTGTATGTGGAATGCTCTGTATGGCTTTTCTTCAATGCAACCGACTCAATGTCAATTGTTTTTTACGGTACAAGTGTTAGTGGTTTATGTTAAACGCGGTCTTTGTTAAACGCTAGCTTGATACTTAGATCATTATTACTTAATGATCTAAGGCTCGATAGGATCATTTTTAAGTGATAAGGCTGTCAATTATCATGACAAAAACTGACAATGTAAATTGTAAATAGGTAAAGTAGGTATAAGTAGTACTTAATATACCGTATTTTAATATAGGTACGGTGATTATACTATAAGAATGTTGTATAACCTCTAAATGAAAGGTTTTTCAGCGCTGAATTTTATTCAGAAATCTCTACAAAACTTGCTCTATTTCAACACATGAATGAGGTGCTTTATGCCGTTCATTGAAAGCTATTTTTGCTCTTTTATGTTTTCTATACACATAAAAGTTATTAACGAATCAAAACTAAAATCAGGCCCAAATAGAATAACAAAATATTTGATTTGAATTAGATTTTTAAAATAAAAATAAACGGACTTACCATTAATTTTAAGCATTCCTTTGTACATAGGAGTATATTTATGTTATTTATATTTCCTGTAATTATTGCAATCATGTACATACTTGTATTGATTGAATTAATTGTTTAGAATACTAGTAAATTCTCTTCGTTGTTTATTATGTAGGATACTACTTACATGAGATTTATTATCTAACGTTGCGTAGCTATTTTTAGACCCAGACGTTCTGTGGGTGGTCCTTGGATCATTTTGCGGCTAACCCTCTTTATTGTTTAGTTTAAATAACGTTGTGGCTTGAGTCATTCATGTAGGTCATTGAAAATTATTTATGAATTGATAAATACGTTATTTATCTACTATATAAAAATAAGTCGGGTTTTCCTTCCTGACGCTATAACTCCAGAACGCACGAACCGATTTCCACGGTTTTGCATTCGTTGGAAAGGTCTCGGGCTCCGTGAGGTTTATAGCAAAGAAAAGGTGTCTCTGGTGGCGAAACGGAGTTCGCCCGGTTTGCTAGTAAATAAATAAATACGGTTTTACTTTATGTGAGATTTTAAATTAAATATTACCTATACTCTATAGTCTATAGTTTATAGTATTCAAATTGAGTGATAGAGCCCTTCATCCAGTTCTGCAACTGTGAAATATTGGGGTGCATTCATCATAACCTCACCACCTAGACATACCTAGCTTTTGTACCTACTAGGGAAATTATTTTCAAAATCGGTTCAGTAGTTACCGAGATTACTTCCTTTCAAATAAACACGTAAGATTGTATGGACAACAACGTCAGTATATGTATTTACAACTATCTCGAATCTTAGCTAATCTAAGCTGGAGTGCCTCCATGTCTGTAAGAAAAAGAAAAACCTTTTTCTTCAGTAATTACTAGTTTCTCCTCATTTTGTCTGAACTTAATTTCGTTTCTCAGGTAACTGGGTCAAGCTCTGCGACGATAATAAAACCTTAACGACGTATTATTTCGTTTAGACGGATCGATTGCGAGTTGCGAGCTTTTTCTGCGAAACTGATAAATATGTATCAATATGGAGAACTCTATAAATCTACAAATTATTGAAATAATTTTGAAACCGGTCCTGTTGGACCTGAGATCAGCGCGTTCAAACAAACACACAAATCTTCAGCTTTGTATTAACATTATAGATGTAAAGCGTATTGGTCTGTTCCTTCATACTTTTCATCTGGATAGCACGGGATAACCATAGATTACACACTTCGGTAACTATGGTCAGAATCTAGAAGTAAACAAATTACAGCATATGTATTTAATATTTATTTACAAATTCTAACAAGATTACGCAACCTACCTTTGCGGCATAAGGAAACTCGAGAAAAAAATGTATGAACATTATGTAAGGAAAATATAAGGTTTTAATGTGTGGGATATTCTACCTGCGTCTCATCAATACTGTTTAATCGGGAATATCCAAGAATTTCTTTTAGCAAGCTTCAGACACGCTTTGATGTGGTTTTTTGCTCTCCGATTTTCAGTTCATTGAACTTAATGCTCATCGAAATAGAAAGGTAAAAGGTTAAATGTTTAAAAGCAATTTCAATTTACTAAATAGCTGGGAATATGCTCAAAAATATGAAAAACTATTACTATAAGAGATTACATACAGCCAAATGTATTTGTAAAGTCAAAGACATTAAAGAAACGCAAAATCAGGATAATATCATAGCCAAAAGGTTACATATTAAATTTTAATAGCGTTGTTAGTTTCATAATAACAACATTTAAAATTCGATTCTGCATTTATAAAAACAAACTCCTTAAAGAGAAACGTTTGAATCAATCAATATTATTAAAAACAAATCAACAACTAAGAAATTGTAAAATGTAGATCGAAGTTGTAAATTACTACCTCAATGGCGGGCTATAAATAAAAACCGGGTCAATTGATCTCACTGCATCAATCCGACATTATCATTTGAAGAATTTCAATAAATAAAACGAATTTTATTTATGAACTCTTGTATAATTCATTGATTTTTTTCTTCTGTGTGATTTTTAATTTGGTGCAGTGACTTCTTTAGTGCAGCGTTTTATTTGTTTTATGTATTAAATCAATTTACTCTTTATGTTGAAAGTAAGTCTGATAATAGTCAATAAACTGCGTAAGTATATGGTTTGTCGAAACTTAAGAATTTGAGGGCACTTTTCCTATTATGTGTAAGTATAGTTTTAAAGTGGCTCTTTATCAAATCTAATAATCAGACTCTATACCAACCTGCTGTATTAAAAATGTGGAATTTGGTGAATATAGATGGATGAATGTAGATAATCATAATACAGACTAAACAAAGTGGGCAGTGTTTACTGTTTTCCTCTTTATAGAGTATCCTGAAAGTTACAATTTTTTTTGTTAGTATGAGCAAATTTACGGGAAGGATAAAGACCGTCGGAATCAGGTAAAACATCGTGTTAACAGTTTTTTTCATAATTTGATGGTAATTAAACCAATTATTTTGATTATCGTCTGCCGGCTTTAATCTTACGGAAGTAATCGCATTTTAATTGCGTATACGTATGTTTTTACATGCATTTAAATGTGCATTTTTGAAATTGAAGTTACATTTTTAGTAGTTTTTTAAATAGTAAGTAATCATGAAATAGCAGATGAAGAAACATTTATTTCCTTGAATACAAACAATAAACTTAGCAAAAACTTGTTGCCTTAAAATGTTAACAATTGACTTTTTGCGCGATGGTGAATTTGACAGCTGCTCAATCCAGAGCATCAATTAATTACGGATCAGCGCTTGTCGAACTCCAGACATGTTTATAAAAAATCCATTACCATCTGGCCAGTATTATGATAAGCATTAAACGTCGAAACAAAGCTTTTTATCTTTTAATGTCTTTCATCAAAGGTTAATGTATTATACCTATATTGAGTTAATGTTATACATATTAAATAGTTTACGTATAGGTAGTTACGTTAGCTACTATTAATTAATATTCTGTGGTAGGTTTACCTAGCATTCACATGATGGAGTTTTTAAACAGCATAAAGTACAGAATTATATTTCATAATTTTCAAGGAAATATAAATAATATTTAGTTTATAGAAATAAATAATACTCATATAATATGTAAAAGATTGTGTGTATTGATGTTTATCTTGGTGTCCAGAAAGTAGGATCCGTCTATGAAAAATTTGCGCTGAAGAAGCGTTGTGAAGAAGTATAAAATTCTGTCCTTTACAGGATTTGACATAAATGAAATTTGTGAGTTTTCTATAAATAAAAGTCTTCCCTGAAATACTTGAATACACTCGTAATGAAAAGGGAGTTTTTCTAAGAAATGTAATCATTACCTTCCTTTTCATTTTGCAGAAGTCGGTTATTTTTCTTCGAATTAGATGTTTGACCGGTTTTAAATGATATTTCTAGTTGATACAACAATAAAATACAGGTCCCTATACAGAATTAGATAATTTTCCTATTACATATTATTCAATTATGTATAACGAAAATACTATAACATAATAATATTCATTAGTGTATGCTTCCTGTGTTTAATTACCGCATAAACTACCAATTGGCCACTTCGCTAAATGTGAGCGGATCATGATTTTTTTATTAATCTAGCTCATTTTATTTATATTAGATATATCTACATTAAAACAGGGATTATGTAGATATTGGTCGTTAATTTACAAAATTATGTAGTTTTAAAGAAAAAAAAGTATTTAATAACAGGACGCTCTAAACATCATACACATATTATGTATAAGTTTTCCTTATTTTTGGCTCTGAAAATCGTTCATACATATATTTACATATGATTTGTATGTGCGTCATCTGTTGCTTAGCCACCTCTCAGTTACCATAAACAATACAAAATCAATACAATATAACTTATAAAAATCTTCATCATAACCCCTTACACTCAATAGCGTCAAATTATTTTAATAACAAGAAGCTAGTCCCTGTTTCACTCGGCTTGCCTCCGTCTATCCCTCTTGTATGTAAATTAATTGCTTTTTAGGTAGTAAGGCTCTACACCTTCTTTACAAAATCATAACAGATTTTAAAATATAAGTTCTGTGCGCTTAACTTATTGCAATCTTTGATATACAAATTAATCAATGCCTGAAAGGTTAAGATTCGATTCGATTAAATATATTTATTGGAGAATCATGTTTCAAGAAATATCGATATTATTTTCGCAGACTAAACTATTTTGTTACATCTTTAGAATTCTAAGAAAACTGTAAGTATTCAGAGAAAACAACGTGTCTATACTTCTAAAATTCGGCAGATTTATTGATTAAGTTATTGTTCGATTGAATGAATTATTCAGACAGGGTAAATCAATTTTGCAGAACAGTCTAAGTTTCACAATAAAAGCTAATATTAGAGCAAATTTCAGCGGGTCGGTTCGTGAGAGATACCTATTATTAGAAAAGTTATTGCTAGCAAGTGTAACTAATACCCAATATTAAGTTATTGTTTTATAGTCTAAAGAGAAACAAGTAAAATATTGCTTCAAGATTCACAATTAAGAAAATTTTAATAACCCATTCTTTGTTCAACTACTATGTCTAAAAGGTCACTTTATATGAAAACAATCACAAATAAATACATATATAAAACATTCAGCTTCAATGCCAGCATCTTGTGAATTTTATATCTAGAGAAACTCGTAAGGTTAAAAATATACAGCCAGTTAGAGTTAGTGCTATAAAGCAGACGGTTTTGTCTTTTTGCATTACTTAACATTAGTATATGGACTATGGAGTCTAGACGTGGGGTGAAGGTCCTGATTAAACAAGGGCACTTACAACTATTATAGGATTATTTCGAATTGAAAGTCGCTTTCAGAAAAAAGGATCTAAAAGCTATTGTAGTAGGTTTCATTTTCTAATCGACTGATCTATAAACCTATATTGGTTATACAGGTTTTGCGTGTGGATAAAAAATCGCAAACTTTCTGCAATAATAAAGTTAATACCGAGAAAAACCGCTAGATATGAATATCCTAAGTTCCTAACTAAAATTATAAATGCGAAAGTAACTCTGTCTCACTGTCTAATACTACGTAACTAGATATTATTTTTTATTATTTTCGTCAATTTTATAACAAGTTAGAAATCTTGATAGAGCTTCGATACAAAAAAACAAAAAAGACTTAATACTAACACCAAATCGGTGTACAAATTAATCTTCTGTTTGAGTAACGTGACCTAAAAGTATTACATATGTAAAAATTGTTTCTTATTACTACGTAAGTAGGTACTTATCGTAACACTGACCATTCTATGGTGGGAATGGGAACACCTTAGCATAAAATATGTCTTATGAAATTATAATTAGGAAGGAGGTCAAGGGTAGCTATTTTTATGTAAACTGCAGTTATGTTTTTACTTTTTATACGGGCACATGAGGTAAATCTCAATTTCATTCTGTTTATTTGGAACGTTCAGGATGGGCTTAAATTATACTTTGTTTATAGAATTGGAATTTTATCTTATTTTCGTAAGTAAAGATTACACTTTGTTACGATAAGATTGTGTATGTTAATGAGGGAGAATAAATAAAATTGTACTAGGTATTTTCTTTATACTATATTAATGTGTTACGGATAAATATTTTTGTTTTATGTTCTAGACTAGATAACCGATATATAAGTATTATGTATTATCTGAGTATGATTTTGTACATACTGAAATCAGTCGGATATTTTTTTTTAATTTGTCGTCTGTCTGTCTTTTGTCTGGATTTAACACAAATTGGCTGCGGGAGGGTTTTGATGATACTTTCTTGTTATATACCTACTGATAGCTAATAGGTAGCTATTAGATAGGCAGTCTACGGAAAAACAGGCTATTATTTGTTTTGAAAAATATCATTTGAATTTGAATCAACGCGGGCACAGTTAATGAAAAATATAATTTAGTAGATGAGTAGCTTTGGAATAAAATATCGCAGACGTCTAGATATTGTCTTCATAAATTAAATGGCTCAATTAACTCCCACCAAAGACGTCGAAGGAATCGACTAGACGCCAGATAAACAAGTAAGTAGTTATTTACAAAAATAAACCGACTTCAACGATCTTTGAAAGAGTCGTCACGCGAAGAAGGCGTGGGAGCTTTTGCGATGCTGCTTTCTTTGTGAATTTTATATATTTAGCTATGACTATGTTTTCCTGACTTACAGTTTTTTGCTTTGCTTGGACAAAAAAATAAACACAAATATGTACTATGAAATTTTACACACGTGTTTAGAAGTTCTTATAAGATAAAAAAAGTTAAAAACCATAAAACATTCACATCGTTTACCTCATTTTTTGAAGTCGGTCAATAAAATGTATTTATACATCTCGTTTAGGTACTTCAGCAGGACACCGACAGCGACATCTATATTTTTAATAAATATTCGTCTCGGGATTCGTCTTTAGAGTTTAGACCAAAGACTATAGAGAAGGTATAGAGTATAGACATTAGACAATAGCGGGTTTTATGATTGAATATGAAGATGGCTCTGTTATTGATTTATGATTATCAATTAAATTCAAATATTTGATAATTAGGAGCATAATCTTTAAAGGAAATAATGCTTAATACATTATTTATAAAAAGTTAATTATTTATCGTATTTATTTTTGAATGCAAAATTAATTTTAGCGCCATCTATTAAATACTATTAGAAATACTCAAAGGAGTAAACTTTTTTCAGCATCAAAGCTGGGTACCTAGTAGTTCTACATATTGCGTATAGATGGCGCCAATATTAATTAATCACTTTTCATGGCTACATTGTTTAATTTTTATCCTATCGTATAGGAGCTACCAACGTTGACGAGAGAATTTTAGTATAGTTGGTTCTTTGATATACTGTTTCTCTTCCTATTTCGGTTAGAGTCCGGGCTGTCTGGCTGGCCGCAGTGGTGGCGTTTATTAGTGCGCATCTTATCTGCACAGGAAAATATCCGTAATTTAAAGTCATTTATTAACGCGTAATTTTTAATCTTTTGCCTTTAGATAGATCCATCAGACATAAATTTTTTATTGCAAGACGTTTTTTTCGTTGTTAAATAGGTGCCAGACGCAATTTTTTATTTCAAAATCATTAAAATGTCATCGAAATAAGTGAAATTCCTTCAACATGAGTCCCCGCGAAGGATATACTATGTATAATATTAATTTTACTATTTACAATTTTTTAGCAACAATCTACCATGGTGCCTCCTTTTCCCAACGAACCTCAAATAGGACGTTAATGTAAACTTGATAAAAACCAAATATCATCAAATTCATATTAATACCCAAAAGTGTAATAAATATGAAACCATCTATTAAAAATATTAGTTTACTAATTATTCAATATAAGTATTAAAAAAGGATAATATAATATAAGTAATAAAGTTATTACTTACCTTTTAAGCGGACTCATGTTGATGTAATTTCACTTATTTCGATGACATTTTAATTATTTTGAAATAAAAAATTGCGTATGGCACCTATTTAACAACGAAAAAAACGTCTTGCAATAAAAAATTTATGTCTGATGGATCTATCTAAAGGCAAAAGATTAAAAATTACGCTTTAATAAATGACTTTAAATTACGGATATTTTCCTGTGCGCACTAAAAAACGCAACCACTACCGCCAGCCAGACAGCCCGGACTCTAACCGAAATAGCAAGAGAAACAGTATATCAAAAACCCAACTATACTAAAATGACTTTTTTTAAAAAGTTAATAGCTCCCGTACCACTAGTTTAGTGGTTTTTAACTTGGTATATATATTACTATAATAATTATTATGAGACTAAATACATTGTTTTTATTAATAAATTGTGATCTTAGTGCAAATATTATAATAACTTATTGCAAACTTGACAAATTAGACAAACACTGAAATGTATTTTTACTTTCATATTTTATACCAAAATCGACATGCTTACTTGATAAGTATCATCTTAAATTCTCTAAGCACTTCAGACTAAATATTTCACAGTAAATAATTTCTCTTACTTGAAATACAAGAAAAGCCAATTGCAATTTCGTTTTGCAATTTAAGATAAAAGCTTTTTCATGTCATAACTCAATGGAACAGACGTATCAGTAGAAATATTTATGTTGTGCTTGTTTTAATAACAATCATTGAGAATAAGATAAAGTTTATTTCAACAAAGTATGAAACATTTAGCAAAACGATACTAGCTTTTGGCCCACGGGGTCGCACTTTCATTTTCAGGTAAAACAACTAAATTGGGGCTTTTAACCATACATTATAATCCTGATTTCTCCATTCGATATGTTATTCATATCTCTTAGTAAGTAGGTAGTTTTTTATGAATATATTGTATCATTGCATCGTAATAGTAACAATTTACTTCAAAATTTCATCTATATTATTTATGTATAACTAGCTTTCCGCAGCCGTATAGTTCGCATTCTTGTGGGATTTCTGATATAAAATCTATTTCCTTTCTCAGGTGACAAGCCACTTTGTGGCAAATTTTATACAAATCGATTATTAAATTAAAATAATTGAAAATATCGTTCGTTTGGTGATGTTTTATTGAATGTTTAAAATTACTGGATGTTATTTCCTGCGTTTTCTTAACTAAGCCAATTTATTCGCTTCTTTAACTTTCAAGGAAACAGTTTGAGAGCGATTTTCTTTTTTTAAGAAAATTTAAAATATTTTTTTATTCAAAGTAAAAGTAATAGGTATATAAATATTTTATTGATTATGTTTGAGTTTGTGTGTTGTATCGGGAATAGGTTCAAGTGCCACTGTTAAAAGTTTTGAAGGGCTCTTTTCTCAGGCGAAACTTTTATATGGAAGTTTTCTAAATAAAATTGTACATAATTTATAACTAATAACTATTTTAACTATACAAATGTCTGTATAAAAACATAAAGTACATCGAAATATACTTTACAGATCAATTGAACCCCGTATTTAAAAGGAAAAAGTTTGCCGTTTTGACTTTCAAAAGCCCAAAGCCGCATTTGCGTGTAGGTATGTGTGCAATGTGCATAGTTGACATTTTCGTTTTGTGCCATAGAAACCGTTAGCACGCATAAATAAGTAAAACTCATCCATAGCCATAGCACGTCTGCTGTACGGATTGATGTCGGCCATTAAAGTGACGTCACGCGTACAAATCTCGCAGCCTCTACAGTTGCGGGGAACATTTTTATTTATGACAACTATGTGGTTTGGAAACATAGTTTTGAATTTTTAAAACTATTCAAGTAGACTATACTCATGTTGAATAATTATTTAAATCGTACCTACTCACAATTGCAAATTTATATATAACTAGCTGTGCCCCGCGCTTTTAGCGTTATTATCTGTCATAATGTGATGATATAAAAGACAGCCTTCATCGATAAACGGGCTATCTAACATTGAATTATATTTTGATCGGACCCGTAGTTCCTTAGAATAGCGCGTTTAACCAAACAGATAAACTGTTTAGCTTTATTATAATATTAGTAAAGATAAACCTCGCCTAGTAGGTATGGTTAAGGCGAAATAATTTTAATAATTAATTTGCTTTCAGCACTTGTATGTTTTTTATTCCGTACATTAATTGCTATCATTGATACAAATAATAATAATTATCAATAAATCGTTGATTAAAACTTTAAAGCGTTACTCAGCTTTCTGCTGAATAAAATTGCTGTCAATACTAGCTTTCCTTAGCGACGACATTGCATGTATTTAACTTTATTGCGCGACAGCCATTCCGCATACTAATTTCCACTTTCTTTCACCCCCTGTAGTATACTCTAGTTTGTCGCGCTTAAAAAGTGACCCGTGTACTCTTTAAAGTTTAGATAATTACCTATTGAAATTAATCAGATGCAGTAGGAGGCGTGTAGAGTCATTGCAGAATTTATTGAAGTAAAATGACTAAATTGATCTTTATAATTAATAATTAATATAAATTTATAATTAATTTTGATTCAAAATGCTAAGGATCGCCCGCTCTGGCTCCGTCAGCGATCATGTACGTCGTTGACATCCTGACATTAACACGTTCAAACAAACAAACAAGTACTTCAGCTTTATGTTATTTTAGCATAGAAAATAATTATTCATATCGAGCAATTATATTATGTGTTTCACAAAGTTTTGCTTTTTGTGCAATTTCAATTTAGCTGAAAATACGCACCAATTATAAACATAGGTTTGCAATAACTGCATTTAGTGATTTGTTAGAAGTTTGAAGCATTTTGATTCGTTGCCCATTTTTGATTTCCGATTTTAATCCTCTTTGTGTAATACGAGCTTGGTAAATTCCTGCGGCAAGCCTCAGTGCATTTCTGCACGGACGATGAGATATTGAGATGTTTATATCAAGTATTTTTGTAAAAACATTTTCATTAGTGCGATTATATTTTTGACGTGACAACGTCTTATAATTCGATAGAGCCGGTTGCACGCACGAAAAAACATGACTCATGCGGCGTTACCTCGCTCTGAGGCGTTCCATGTAGGGCTTGAAGTGCAAGCGAGAGCGCGGAACGAGCGACAAAGAAGCACAATCGGACGTTGTCACTTTCAACTATCGTCAGTAAACCGACTTTACAGACAACCAATTTTTATCTATATAATTACTTTATATTTATTATTATAGACTACTTTATTCATTTCAAAGCCTGTTTTTATGGATCTAGTTATCTGTTTCAAGCATATTATAGCCTTGCCAAAAAGAGATTTAAAATCCCCGAGCCCTGGCCATAGCCAGATGATACCATACCATAGTCCATACCAGGCCATAGTCGGATCATAATCCGAAAACGTTGTTATCTCAAACAAATGTTATAGTCCAAATAAGCGTCCAAGTGGTCACGAGAGAGCGAAAATTTTGCAGAATCGCTTAGTGATACCCACTTGCTTCCAGTCCGCTCCAGTTCAGAACATTTACATTTTACTCGACACATTTACATACTCTTTGCTTGCCCTCTCATCGGAATAACATCTAGTAAAATGCAGCACCAACAGGATGCTTGCTGAATTATTGAAGACGCGTTTTGCAACTGTTAACAACATTGTCGAACGATTTATGTTCTAGTGAGTTCTAGAGCGTTTGCTTTTTTCTTTTTCAGCGTCGTAAATTACTTCGATAGTTCAAAGTTGGAATGGTCCGATTATCGTCGGTCGATGGGAAGAATCAGAATATCATAGTATATTTTAAGTTGTCTTTGAGTTACGTTAGTTAGCGTATAGCTAACTAACGTAATATATACGTACGTACGAATAAAACAAGATAAACAACTAAAATAAACTCATATCAAATATAATTTAAATGTAAACCTACTATACATACCTACATATTTAATTTCCGTTATTCTCAGCATGAATATGACTCGTCTGTATCAATTTACTCTTGGCATAAAAAGCCACAAAATCGGTCGTAAAAAATTTATCATACAGCAATTATCCAGATGGCTTTTACCAACTTATTGCTTCCCGCGACAATGCCATCCAATTGCAGTTAATCTGCTTTCGCGCTGATGATATTCGGTAATCCTTTTTAAATCGCCTCCCATCATGTGACAAAGCCTATCGACAAAATTACTAACCACATTGTGAAAGGGAAATCAGCTTAACAATCCGTATCTACATGCATCGTTGTATCGTTTCAAATTAATCCCATTATACTATTGAAGTTATCAAAGTTGAGTAGATAATTCATTATAAAGTAAAATGTAGATACAACATTAACTATATAATGCATAGACTATTTAAGTACTACGACTTTAATTGCATAGGCATCTTCACCAGATAACACCCACGCCATGAGGTAAGAATCAAAATAAAAAATTATAAGATTAAATAATAGGTACTTATGTTCATCAAGCTTCAAATATATTGAAATCGGGCGATAAAATCTATAATCATAAAATAAACGTACCTAATCATTGCGATGTACATTTTTATATTTACTCCAACGAATGTACGAACAAATGATCCAAAATTAACATCCGCAGCGACTGAAAATTAAATTGTCGGTCAATGAAACATGCAAATGAGTCGCAATCACTGCTGCTTTGTTCTGGTTGTATTGTTTTGTGCAACTTACAACAGATTTAATGCTCTTTTCTCCACACTTTCAGGATGTCCAATTCGACTGTCACGTCTCAATTTGTGTTTTATGAACGAGAAATTTTATTATCTCCCAGTTTGCAAGCGGGTTCGCATTTTTGTGAATAAATTAACGTTTTTGTGGTGTCATAATTTGGATATTGTTTAAGTTTGGTAGAGCAATATAAAGAGAAGAAAAATGGAATGCTGCATATTATTGAGATCTTTAATACAGTATTAAATATTGATACAGCAGATGAGATTTATCTATGCAGAGAAAATATTTATGAATTCATATTGTTTTTATCGCTTCATAATGTAAATTGTAGTAACGCTTAGAGTTGATAGAAATTATTTTGATATACGTTGCACTGTTTATTTTTAACGTTGTTTTCTACGTATATTAGTTTTTGCTCAGCACGTTTGCTGATTTACGAAGTCCTGAAGAAAAAAAGAGGTAAACTGTGATATATGAAACCATTAAAAGTCACTTCAGGCGGAAGTTTGCTTAAAATAATTATCTATAGTTCAATTTTATTGAGCAATAAATCGAATAATAATTATTGTACTGTTAGATTATCTAATTACAATACTGTGGTGTATCCTTTATTTATACCTTGTATGTAAAAGTTTTATCAGATTTATTATGAAAGCATATTATATATTCTGGTAGAATCTTAAAAAAATTCTGGAATTTAATTTGATGGTATCTCACGTTTTCCTTGAAATACGATTTATCTCTCTCAGGAAATTTGTTCTAGTGGGTACTTCGTTTACTTCAAATGATTAACCGGCAAAGTTTGAAAAAGCGACCCGTGGCTTAATGTAGGTTACTTCATAGAGGATATTTATTTTTAGCATGAAACCTTACGTATACTAGAGACCTCAGGTTTTAACATCGATAAAAAAGAGTGGGTGTTTATGTAACTCGGATTACCAGCAACTGAAAAGGTAAAGCTTGCAAAAGTTGTATTTATTTCTAAAGAAGTCTATTTATTCGATAACTGTATTAATATTAGTGATCATAATTTTGGAAAAAAAGGTATAGGTAACAGTCGATTACGTGTGTAAGTCAGCCATAAAAAAAAATATCACAATAAACTCCGGCGAATAGTTAGTATGTCGTATCCCCAAAATAACTCACGAACGAACAGCGAAAAGGTCTCGTACAAAAGCCTTTTGCCTTCATAGTCTTTGTTTACAATGGAGGTCACATCAGGTATTGTTACCAACCCCTTTACATGGCAACCCTCAGACATATTGTATTTACTGAAATAACCAAAACGAACCTGAAGTAAATATTTTCTACTTTAATAAAAAAAACGCTGTTGTTTTCCCTTTTGCACCAGGATCATTCTGAGTTTCGATTTCAAAAATTCCTTACAGCGATGTAGTTTGTAACATTATTCTTCTTAAATCCATATTCATGCATGTTAATTAAGTTAGTAATGAAAGTAGAACAAACGAAAATGATCCGTCCATGAACAGGGAAGTGCTCAATTAGCGAACATAGGATTTTGAATTGGAAAACGCTTTAACTAACGACGTAATAGTTCAACTGATTTCTGGCAACTGTTAATTGGATTGTTGCTCTAAGCGTAATTATAATGCATAACACTCAGTATTAAACGTTCGTGGATAAGCTTTATTAAAATAATATATCGTCGGATTAGTAAATTGAAGAAAATTGCGGAAGTCATTTCAGAGTTTACAAACGTTTTAAACCTCGTAGAAGTTTATATGTCGCAGTCATCTAGTTGTATATGCTATTTGATTAAATGACTAGCGCCTTCATTGAATGACAAGTTAAATTGAATGACTAGACCGAACGTTCATTTAGCAAACATCACTTCAAATAGCAGATTCAACCAGATGACGGCGACAGATACATTTTTAGGTAGGATGTTTCATTTTATGCTCTGGTACAAAATGATAAATTATGCAAGTAAATTTTAAAGTTATTTGTAGAGTAGTACAGTGTAGTTAGGAAAATCGCACAAGTTTATGTGCCTAAAATGCTATTGAATAAATCAATTTTAGACATTTTCTACAATTCAAATATTTGTTAACGGAATTGTAATAGTTTGCATTTGAAGCCATAAGTTTATATTCCAAAATTTGGTTTAACATTTATACTAAAGATTTCCAAAACAGATAGTATTGAATTTCAAACTAGGCCAAGCCTGTCATTTGAACGCCAATGGGGATCTGTAAATGAAACGACTAGACAGCAGTATAATAAACTACACATACTAGTATTCCAATCAAATTCCAATACAATTTAAATCTATACTAATATTATAAAGCTGAAGAGTTTGTTTGTTTGAACGCGCTAATCTCGGGAACTACTGGTCCGATTTAAAAAATTGTTTCGGTGTTAGAAAGCCCATTTATCGAGGAAGGCTATAGGCTATATATCATCACGCTAAGACCAACAGGAGTGGAGCCACGGGGGTGAAACCGCGCGGAGCAGCTAGTGATGTATAAGAGAGTAAAGATAATACTCTTCTTTAATCGTATGAACTCTACATTTACGTCGGACGTTCCGATTGCTGTGCTTTTTGTTCATAAACGGTTTAGGGTTCAAAAGGAGATAATATAATTACCGACTATTATACCGAGAAAATAATTTAAAGTAAGGTAACTTATTAACAGAATATATTAAGAAATTAATTGCGATTTTAATCCGTTAAACACTCTTATACTTTATAATAATTTCTTAAAACAGAATACACGGATAACACCTTTATATACCAGGGATTTTATTTTTATTGAGTACTTAGAAACAAGTGGATTTAGTTTTCTCTTCATATTTTATTGTTTTAGGAGCAAAAGCTTCTACGAAAATAGCTAACAAATTGGACGAAGTTGGGTAAACCGAAGTTTCTCGAGATAAATCGATTTGGAAAGCTGTCATTTCGAGGTAAATTAGATTTACTGCGAAATCTTAACATGACTCATATGCTATACATAAATATAGGAACTGAATATTTTCTTTGATCTTCTATTTTTTAATAAAATTAAGTAACATTGCTTATTGTAATATAGACACGCTACAGACAGCTACGCAATATTAATCTTAGATATTTAGTTGAAACATTTCTCCAACAAATAAATTTCTTTAACATAGAAAGTGAGGAAAATACACAAATATAAATTCATACATTTCATGGTGTTATAGCAGTCATAACTTAATTTTGGAGAATTAAAAAAAAATACAACGTATCACCAAGTACTGTCCAATAGTGACCGTGTTATGTTCTTCAACCGAACCTATGACTAAGAACCGAAATCGTTTGTTGCAGTTATAAGACAATAATAACGATTGTTACACATTTTACACGACTGTCACCGAAGGACCATTTTCAAAGAAATATCGTACGTGAAAATTGCGGGAAGAAATAAAATAGTGCTTCGGGATGCATCGAAAAATTGGAAAGTTTCGGTCTAGTTATTCGCTTCTATTGTCACTTGTCGCGGAATGAAATATGTGTTTCTACAAGTAATACAAATTCTTTTATTTGAAAACTTTGAAAGATTTACACGGATGCAAATCGCTTGCCGAATATCCGTCATTTCAGGAAATCGTTTGGTTTGAATTTAAAAGAAATAATATTTTCGTACATTTAACTTATAAAAATTATTTTGTATACAGTATGTACTCCCAAACTGATAATGCGCATAGAAAAATTCGTCACTGTTCGGCAACTGTCATATTCCCCGAGCCTCCGAAGATGATATGTATATAGAGTGGTTAAATGTATTTTCTTCATGCATAGTTTATTAGAATTATGAGTTTTATTGTGATTTTATGGTAAAAGAGATAAGTAACGAAATTTGTTTCTATAATTCAATGTAAGTTAATAGCGAGGATAAGCCACACGATTGCGAATATATATATTTGTTGTATTGATTTACTCGGAAAATTCTATATGTACTTAGAACTATTAAAGTGTCTTACTGAAGCTGGCGTAATGATGGATGTATGGAAGGTTAAAATAAGACAAAATTTATACATATTTAAAAAAATGATTTTCAAACACTGGTTTACATTTAAATTGTAGAAATCTAATCATTAAAATCTCAGTCCAAAGTATTTACAGAATCAGGGATTATCTCTATTTCTGATATCGTAGAATGATCAGAACTTTCATTATGCTCTTATTAATTTTCACTTTCTTCACTGCTATCTGCTACCTGTGTAAATAATCATTTTATCGGAAAATTCAACTTTGAAACAAAACTAAGAAGGGTATGTAACAGCAGCTCTATATAATTCCATACAGAGATAATACGTGCGGTCACCACTAATATATAAAGACGACTGACGGATTTTTGAATTTTTTGACTGACAGGCTACCGTCACCTATCGCCTGAATTGTTTTCGATTGTGTATGACTCTGAATTGACTCCTATTTCTTTTGAACAAGGTGCAAGATGCAAGTGCATTGCTTAGGGCACTTACGATTCAATGATTCGGGGTGATTCGGGTGTTTCTGGAAATACGATAATTAGCGAAGATCTGCATGCGCATTATTAATTTTGGAGTACTGTACATATAATTTGTAGTTACTAGTTAGTCACATTCATTAAGAGGCCGTATCGATTTTAAGAGTGATTTTGACTTGTTTCTTTAATTCTTTAGGAGCTCGTTTAAAAAAACTAACTAAATAATAATAAATAAATAAATACACTTTATTTAGCACCAAATAAAAACGTACAATATAACAAAAAGAAAAAGACAATATAATATAAAGCCAAAAAGGCGGCCTTATCGCTACTGAGCGATTTCTACCAGGCAACCTATGGGTAGGATTTTGAATTAAAAAGGGGAAAAACAATAGGTGGTGCAGTAATGAAAATTTAATTATAATAGATTTAAACCAAATAACTACTTATATTATAAATATATACATAATGAGTATAATTTAAAAATACATATGTATGATATATATATATATATATATATATAATTATATGTATATATATTAATACAAAATATATACAAATAATACATATAATATACAAAAAAATAAATAAAAATAAACAAATACAGTAAAAATACTAACTATTTATCTGGGAGGAGAAATGATTGAAAATTAAATTTTTAAATATATTTAGCGATTTCGCACGTCTGATTTCTATTGAATATACTAATAAAATATTCTTACTACTATGTTATATGAAAGTAATGGTATAATTTAAAATTCTCTAGAATATTCGATTATATAGATCTGCCGTAACAACGTTTGCGCTCCCGTATATAATCTAAAATTCTAGAGAACTTTAAATTATTCCATTTCTTTCATAAAACATATAATATGTATTTTTTTTATTGCAAATTTTTAAGCATTAACCTATCATTTAGTGTGTATTTTTTATTTTTTTTTAACTCTGTTGTAAGAACTAGAAATTCGACGCCATATACGCATAAAATTTCATCAAAGTAAGGCTATTTTAACTTAGATGTTCTTTGAATTTTTCAATAAAAGTACATAAATTGCCTCGAACATATTTTAGGATGTCTCAGTGTCTTTATTGTAGTATATTTTATAAGAAAACTTCTTCTATTAAATTCCGTGTAAAATACAAAGACACGAACGTCCCGCATGGAAAAAATTGAAACACGCCTTAGGTTATTGGCTATTAAACAAACTGGACAATGAATATCAATAAATTGTCTCGAACGTATTATTTTTAGATATTGAATGAATCTTTAATTTAAGATATCATCACACATTGTTACTAATTTAGTTTTGTTAAACGAGCGTCTAAAGAATTACAGAAACAAGTAAAAATCACTCTAAAATCGATAAGGACTCTTAAGGGCAAGTTCCCTAAATTTTATGTGAATTTGCATTAATATTCTGAAACAGTCACACATACAATCAAAATGGAAATTTAGTATATGATTTATTGGGTCTTTTTCTTTCGATGTACAAGACAGAAACATAATTGTAACATTTTCGCTCGATTCATTTTTTATTCAAAAATGATGCCTTTTTTAAGGATTATTACATTTTTTTTAAGATTTACTTGGACTTTATGTCTAAAATAAATGTTAACAGTAAGAAAATAGAGTTTACTATTGAATCCCAAGATATTTTTTCTCTAGATCAATTATTACTTTAGTTATAAACGAAATAAGAATTGAGACTTACTTTTCGAGTTCGAACGCGATCAAAGAGCGCACGCGATATTCAACTTTATTAAGGCTGTTTTAGCGTCTAGTACCGTAACCGGTCTCTCAGTGCCAGAAATGAGAAAGGGAGCCTCCTCTTAATAGCTTTTAACTTATGTCTTACTAGATGGGCTCCGCGGTTTCACCCGTGTGGCTCCGCTCCTGTTGGTCTTAGCGTGATGATATATAGCGTATGATATATTTCTTGATGAATGGGCCAACTAACAACAAAATAATATTTCAAATCGGACCAGTAGTTCCTGAGATTAGCGCGTTCAAACAAACAGACAAACAAACTCTTCAGCTTTATAATATTAAAAGTATAGATAAGCATTCAAACAAATAAGTAAATGCATTACCCACTTTTATAAAAAACCATACAACATCTTTACGGTACATTTTTTCGGTACCTACTAAAAATATGCTAATATCCACAGTCAATAAATGTTATGTACTTAGACATTAAACACAGTTTACATCGCTTTTCGAGCTCTCGTTAGTTTTTTCTCGTTAAATCCAGTTAGCGAGGAGTTCTAGCCTAGATTTTCTAATGGTTGCTCGATTCGTTGTTTTATTTGGGTTTTACCGTCGTAGCCCCGCATCAACTTCTCGGGTATCAAGCCGATAAGAGTGATTGGAAACTGTTTTATTTTGCGAGATAAATGATTGAGTATTGTAATAAAACGCGCGTTGTTCTTTTTAGTGTAGCAATAATGAAAAATAAGTGCTCATTATTTAAGGAGCTTAATCACAATTAGGTCTATAAATACGCGCAGTGATATACCTTATTTATTTTTAAGACTTGAGAGCATTCGTCCTTTTTAGATAAAGTATTATTCAGCTCAGCTAATATGGCTTTTCGTGGCTTATTTCAACCGGGAGATTGAATAGATGCTTAGGGTACTCATACCTTTAGTCTGATCGAGCGACTCTAGGTATGCTATTGTATATTATATTGTATAACAAGTTAATATAATTTCGACCTATGTTTCTGTATCATAGTTAGACAATGATTGTGGTGTGCTACATCCAAAAATTACAAAAATACTGTTTCACTGTTTATATGACCATATTTAAGCATGGATATCATAAGGATATACCTAATTCGCATAAATCTCATATGCTCTATACTCAAAATTTGATTCAAAATGGCTAAAAATATCTGAACATTGATGATATCCGCTAAGCCAGGCATCGGAAACGAACTTTGACGTCCATTCAGTTGGATATATAGCCAATCCATTCAAGCTAAGTCCCCGTGATTGATTGCTTAGCGATGGATGACGTTTCGACGCTGTGTGTGGTATTATCTTGTCTGTTTCGACAATTATTTCTCGTATTCGTTATCTCTTATTTATATGCTAGACATGGATATAGTGATTCAGGCTTCTTGTTTTCAGGAATAGTGTATTATAAAAGTTTATAGATATATTTCGTTGTAGGAGGCTTCGTTTCACTACAATAAATGTAATTTATAATATGCAATAAACGGAACAGATAGTAAGTACATTAGTACCATTAGTGCTATCTGTTCTACGTATTAACATAGGTGGATACATAATGAAAACCAATAGGAGTTCATTTTTAATATCGTTATGAACTATTTGTACATTCCGCCATCGTATGGTAATTTTTACAATTAACATTTCCTTTCACTGAAATTCAAGTGTTTCTTTGAAGCTCAAGATCTTTATCTGATCTTAAATCATAAATTAAACGTTGAAAGGTTAATCTTGGTGTTACTCTCAGTTACAAACAATAGAGTAAGCTAATCATACTCAAATAACTTTGGATTATGCTGTTAATTCTGCAATGGTTCCAGTATAAAGGAAATAATTAGTTGTCATATTTAACCTATTATATAGTATTATCACATTAATCGTCACATTCTATGTTATTCTGGTTACGAACAATTTAATTCATGCTCAAAGAAAATGTCACTATACCATTCTTTATCTTATTGCTATTACAATAAGATAAAGCTAAGAAAAGTCAAATATTATCTTGCCGATTTGTAATTTTCATAAAACCATTCAATTATACACTTATATTTTATCTTTCTATCAATATCGAATATACGTAATAATTGCATCGTTTAAACGGTCTGAAAGGGTGAACGTAACGTTTCAAGTTTTCTATTTGCTTATTTGACGGCAAGTGCTAGTCTTTTATGGCTTATTCTCCTGAAGAGAGCAACCTAACCCTTTCACTACTATTTGAACGGAAACCGACTTTAAGTACGGAGGCGCATTTAAAATTTAATGAGGTGTTACCCTGACTTTACGGTCTATTCCATGGGAGGGAGCGATATAACACACGAGCGTTTATCAATTAAATTATTCATAAAGAAATGAGAATTTATTACCTTAATGTTTTATTTGATTAACAACATATTATGTTAGTCTTAATATCTTATTAAAACACAATGAGTTTTAAAACTCTATCTGTACGGCCAATTGCATCTTGCAGTGTAATAACATAACAAATAAATCGCGTTTTATATCTGTTAAAAATCTTTAATATCTAAATCGTAAATATGTATAAAAGATTTATAATAAATGACAACGCCGACTCAACCGAGGCAAGATAAAACGCGCTCGCATTCAAATTGGAGAAAAGTTTCATAAAAGGGGTGCCAACGCGGATTGGAGAGGATTTTTGGTCGAATTGTGATCATTATCCCCGGATTTGAAGGGAACTTCCCACTTTATACTTAAACCTTTCTGAATTCTATTCATACAGCTGTTTGTCATGTATTCTGCATACTTATAGTATGATACTTTGAAGGTGGGATTTTTCGTCTTTTATCGCTTCATATTATTGGGCAATTCATGAACAAATTGTAGAGATGTCTGTTTATTGTATATTTCGAAAAATTTGAACCTAAGAACATTTTATTGTAATATTGTGTAACTTATACATTCAGAAACAATCAATACAAAAGTAAAAAAATAAGGATTAAGAAGGAAAATTATTTATTATAAACTGTAAATTCTGATCAAGTATATGTGCTCAGATTTTCCAATTTATATTTAGTAATTGACTTGCGTTCTAACCTGGATTAACAATTTCCTTTTTTCAATTTCCATTTCGAAAGCCCGGTTTAATCTCAGATGGGTTTCCTGAAAAAAGTACAGGTCAAATAGATCGAAAGGTAATTTGTGAATTTCCTTTCGGTTACATTTAGAGATCGCTACCAAGATATCGCTAAAAGCTCTAATCAATTACACGATAGCATCGCATTGACCCCTATACTGCGGTGTACCATGATAAATTTATATCTAATGCTTGGGGTAGGCGCCACGCCTTTCATGATACCCTGGTAATAGCCCACTATAATATTGTAAGGTGTATGGGTAGTTTTAACGACTTTAAATTGATGTTTGCTTGCTTTTGGTTGCTAGATATAAAGCTGTAGGTAGTCTGTATGCATAACTTCATTACGGCTGCTCAGACAACACTTTGTAACCTTCTGCTATATGTTTTGCCCTTCGAATGTGCAGATAAGTTGAAATTATATTTTTTCCTGCACGCTCGTCTTTTACAAGTTGGATAGTTACAAAATAATAATTTTTATTATGCACTGTTTTTATTTCCTGTAAATCAATAGCAATACGTAATAGATTAAATATCATGAATTTCGGTATATAAACGGAAGGATCTTAAAGGAGAATGCCCATTTTTGGTACTGGTTTTTCTCATGCATCAAGACAACAATACTATTAAAAAAAATCTCGGCAATTTAGAGGCCTTCTTACCATCGGAAAATATATTTTGAACAGGGAATGTTTTGTAAAATCTAATAAGACATGTAATTGTTTAGATCCGTTATTATAGATTTAGTGTCCATTACCGTTTACATTTTTGGTACAGGTTTTTCTCATGCATCAAGATAACAATACTATTTAAAAAAATCTCGGCAATTTAGAGGCCTTCTTACTATCGGAAAATATATTTTGATCAGGGAATGTTTTGTAAAATCTATTAAGACATGTAATTGTTTAGATCCGTTACCATAGATCTAGTATCCATTACCGGTTACCACGGTAACCAAGCGGTAACTATTATTACATTTACTATGGTAAATAGCTAAATGTATTAATATCGATTATTGTTTTCATTGAATTACAAAAAAATCAATTAACATAAAATCACTCTTTAAGGTATTGTTTATACACTGTAGGGTAACCTATTAAAAACTCGAATTTCTATTACCCGAATCTTAAAACCCCGAAAACGGTTGTTAGAACTTTTAAAAGACAGATGTAATGAATGACAAATTTTTAAAATTCCTTTTTTAATTTCCCAGATGAATCAATTTCCAGATGCACCAAAACCAGATTTTTAAAAAGTATTTTTTTGTTTCCCGTATTCTTATAATACAGATCTCATTATACCAGATTCTCAGAATACTTTTTTTTGTTTCCCATCGTACCATTTTCCAAATAAACTATTGCCAAATTTTCATAATCTTTTTATTTGGTTCCCATATAATCGTATAACAGATAAACTATTGCCAGATTTTCATAATCTTTTTAGTTGATTTCCATACAATCGTGATTATACCTTTACTATCGACTGAAAATAAACATTGTCAGTAAGTAAATTTATTGTTTTACTTGTCCATTACAGACCGGTTTTAGTGTCAAAGTCGACTCAGTAGGTTAGGTTTGAACTACGACCCCCACGC